>OMLB01018214.1:5874-30341 GCA_900302555.1 Myripristis jacobus | reverse complement strand
GCCAAGCCATTTCTGTGTAGATACATGCCATATTTAGCCCTTTTTTGAAAAATTTACAATATATACAATGACACAGCTCAGGCTGAAGAGCTGAATGAGTTGGTAGCATCAAATACCCGCCCTGATATGAGTCTGACCCTTACAGAAAAGTAGAGGCAGAAAATTTGTATTTTCACAGCATAATGCTGCCTAAATTAATTAACTCTCCCTAATTTTTGTCATTGTTGGCATGCGGCCATGGTTTAAGTGTGATAATGCACTCTGAGGTGTCACGATATGGGGAGTTAATGGACTTGGTGGAGGAAAACACCACAGCAAGAGGCAGAGTGGCACTCGCCTCGACCAAGTCCAAGTCGAGGCGGTCTTCACTCCAACCTCGTCCATTAAATCCTTAAATTGGGGCACCTTGTGGTGCATTATCGCTTACTTAGTGCTTCAAAGAGACATAAAAAAAAAAAAAAAAAATCAAGAGCAAAACCAACAGACGCAAGGCAAGAACCACAATTATTAGGGCAAAAGAAATTAATAAAACATCAACTGAGCTAATAGTGGTGCTATCACTTTACCCTCCAAAACTGACAAAAAGTTCAGAGATAGGGAAAACAACATGCAAAATTAACAATTTACATCAGTAGTTTGAGAGTAATCTGATGGCTAATGCTTTGTTGGAAATGTATTATCTAGATTGCACAGAGATCAAAGAGCAGAGATTATGCAGACCTGGGCAACATACAGCTCTCAGATTTTACTAACAATCAAATTAGTGAGTAAGGACACGGAGTCAACCAACTGGTAATCTTGTCATCTGCAGAATGCATTCAAATATTTTTACATAAACCTTGATGCTACAGTCAAACACCATCGATATAAAATGATCATTCCATTTCCTGGCTTTGGTATTGAGTTCTTTGCTAGCATGGTCTTCATTTCAGTGGCACAGGCCTTTTACACCAAAAAGGGGAACAAAAATCACTTCAGGACAACAATAATAAACATGAGATTCTCATGCAAAGAAAATGCCACTACACCACCAAATTAATTAAACCTTACAATGCCCCGGCAACTAAAAGGTTTCACGGTCCCAGAATAGCTATTAGTCAGCAAATTAATTATATGTTAGTGAATGTTACAGTCCCTGACTTTACCAACGCTGTCAAAATGAATTAGTTAATTGCCAAGTGTGTTAAAGGTAGCTCGCAAATGTTAACCATTTCGCTGTCACCAAAACAAACATTATTAGCAGGTCATAGGCGGCCTGATGCCAATCTCAGTCACAAGTGGCATTATTCTGTGGGGTGGCAGAGTATGATGCCATCAACCGTGCGATCGCCATGTAACCTTTCATTTAAGTGCAGAAAACCCTGCTGCCAAGACCTGACTGAGGGTACGACAAGGCAAAGTGTGATGTCTGCCTCCCCTTACTCTGACACGTAAAGCAGCTCAGACTTAAGTGCTCAATTTCAGAAATGTGTGTTTACAGTGTATATTAAATATAAAAGGACAGGCTTCCAGCTGAGTGTTACGCTCAACTGTAACCCTCCCATACAGCGGTATATAACAACTACGGGTATTTTCAGCCAACCAGAGAACTAGTTAGCAGCCGTTCTTGTTCATTCTAGCTCTTGTTTTTATTTGTTTGCGCACTTCTTTGAGGAAAATGGTACACGTTAATATCCATTTTATCAAACTCAGCGCCCTTGAGTACATTCTTCACTGTGATTATGGCAACTTCAGGGCTGTCAACAGCACTAAGCTGTGCCTCCTACCTACCGCATCATCACTCTAACCATAATCACAGTAAAGAACGCCCTCTCGGGTATTATTGCTGTAACACGACGCACCGCATGACAACCTCCCAATGAAATCCAAATGTGGCGTTGTCAACAGACGAAAATAGATGACAGGAACACAACGGGAATGACCCAATAAAAACAGGGAAGGAAAGAAAAGCCCATACAGCCCGTTTTCTGTGACAGTCCGCGGCTATGCACTGTAATCCCGGGAGGCCGATTCCAAGAGAAGAGATGTGGAGGGGTGGGAGGGGCGGGAGGTGTCAGGAGGAGAAAGCGTGGGAGGAGAGGATCCTCACAGGCCACAGGAAAAGCATCTGGTTCTAAATCAAAGGGAGAGTGGCCAGTGTTTTCACATTTCAATCACAAATGCATCACACGTAATGTAGAATACTGTATATATATTAAAAAACTGAAGAGTATAATAGATGTATTAGGTATAATAACTAACAGATGGTTTAAATACAAGAAGTCCATTGTCAGACATTGCTTTCTTAGTGCACTGTAGTTCTCTCTAAATTGCTGAGATTCAGTTTGTGTTTTTTAAGAGTTTTCTTTTTCCATTTATAGCGACTTGTTGTTCATTATTCTAAAAACAAGGCAACATGCATGACGCAGTTCCCCTCTGGGCCATTTACTAAAAAAACAAGTCACCTTGTTTTGACCTATGACTGTAGCGCCACTCCCTTGGGTGAATCAGTGTAATACGGCAAATACTCATTTCCCAAGTTTCGGAAAAATCCAGTCGATGGTGTCTGATATGTCGAGCGTTTTGTTCATTCACAAAATGAATGAACAAAGCTGCAGCCGTCTTGGGCAAATCAATGTAATATAAAAAACGTTGCAATTCAGTGGCAGGATGTATTGTCCCACCGAGTTTCACCAAGTCCAAAGTTTACTCAGCGGTAAAAATGTTGGCCATGTCTTTGCTACACTGATTCGACTCTTCAACCACATTTTTAAAGCACAATTTATGGGATGTCACCTTATTGTGGGAGGTTTTTTGCCACACTATAGAAGTGAACGGAAAGACACAAACATGTGATTAGAGACCCAGGGGAGCGCAGAGCAGCTAATGAGGATGTTCCACCACGACGTGGACTCGTAACAGCCAGGTAACCATCCACCTTGTTTTTGCAATGTGAAAGTAAACAGTTGGTCAAACAGCTGGTTTTTTTCCACCTGATAATTAGACTGACCAGTTTATTTGACAATGTTGTGGGAGCACTTGCAAAAAAATCAATTAGTTGTTGTGTTTTCTGATGCGGTGAAAAGTAAGTTAGCTAACCGATGATTGGACCTGCCTGACCGAAAGTCTCACAGCAAAAAACATAAAGTGGCTAGGTCCATAATTCTGTTAAAAATATGGTGAATGCAACTAAACACTCTACCAAAGTTCAATTTTGCTTGAAAAACAAAACAAAAAATCATGCAACGATATAGAAATGGCAAGACATCTCGGCTGCCTGGACTTTTGAAAGACACCATTACCAAGTTTTGTAACTACATGCGACTCTAAATGTTTGATGAATTTTACATATCTCAAATTGGCCCATAAAAAAAATCTGCACTGTCACTGATGAGCTCAACCCCACGGTGCTCATACCATGACCCTGGTACTGCGGTAATGCTGTAACAGTCACAGCCTTGCTTGACTCATCCATGACTCCGTGTCACAAAACGAGCACCTGTGTTCAGTCAGTTCCTCATAAATGTGTGTGCGTGTGGGTGCTTGCTTTTGTCGGTGTAGGTGTGCCAACTCATGTGTGTTTTGTGCTCGTGTGTGTATAAGAAAAACAAAAGTGTGTGCAACGGTTAAAAGGGGAAGTGGGTTTGTGTATGCCAAGCATGCAGGCAGGCAGGCAGGCAGGGCAAAGCAGGCTGAGCTTTCCACAAATACCTGATGCAGCAGAAAACCCATAAAATGGCCGACCTTGGGAGAGGACAGTGCCAGAGCTCCAGCGAGATTAAAAACCCAGACTGAATAGTCCCTATATACACAAGAAACATAATTCATTCCCATGAGGACCGCAGTATTAGTGAGAACAAAACTGCTCTGATCAAAATTAAAGACAACTGGTCACTGGGATCTTTGGGTCAGGAAACTTTACTACTTTTTACTTTACTATACAGCGTGAATAAAAGTGATTTAGAAATACATTAGGTCCACAAGCTAAAGGAATAAACCCAGCTTTTGAAATGTATGTTGTATGATGCCATGTTCTGTAACAGTTACCATCATGTGCTTAGTATTTGGTGTACTATGGAGCAAACAATACCACTTTTAGATGGCATAGGATTTAATGCGAACAGCAGGAAGGATCCTGTGCAGAAACTGGCATAAACACACTAAACAAAAAGGTAGACTACGATGAAAGTCACCAAACCTCTAACAGTATCCACATCAGAGATTATCTGCCATAAAGATTATGCATTCCTTCAAAACCCTGGGAAAATGGGTCTGAATAGCCTTGACTTTCCCCGAAGTGTGACAGCTGAGACAGCTGAGTTTGAAAGAAGACCCACAAACTCAAGGCGAGACTTGGAAGACCAGAGAGGCCCTTTTTTTTGATAGACAGTGTTTTGGAAAGGTACCTTAAATGTTTCCGAAGCCTAGGTGTATTCATCTGCCAGGCTGAATCTAACTGAGAGGAGCGCCTCGATGGTTGAGCTGTCACTGGTGTCCATTTCCAATTTTCAAGCTGGAAACAAACACCGCACCTTGTTCAGAAAATTTCACTTATTTCTTCTGAATGCTCCACCGACATCTGTGTCTGCTGAAAATACGTGAGGCGAAACTGACCACGCAGCTGCAGAATCTCGATTTGTACAATGGGTAGTTAAACGTTTGCTGAGGAATTGTTTGAGGAGTTATGAGTGGCATGCTGTCTCTGAAAACGTGCTGCTTTGCCACCAGATTCCGTTAATATAGAAAATTAAAGTGAAGCATGGAAATGACGACCCTCACCTGGTTCGGTTGAGGTGGAACAACGCAAACACATACAAACCCGATGAAAACAGGGCAGGACAACCAGAGGATGACAAATCTGAGACTTACACCACCGCCACTGCAAAATCTACTGAATGTGCATAAACTGATAATATATTTACAATTAGCTATTTAGCTTACAATACATAGCCAGAGTTGCTTATTTGTTTGGGTAAATTTAGTTGTTATTTTAGATGGTAAAGCATAGGCTAATATTGCAATCCAGTGAGGCAACTGGTTAATTGCATCTGGCATGAATGATCACAGGAACGGGTAAACTGGCCATGTAGTCAGAAGCTGGGAGCATGTGATAGAGAAATAGGTGGTTACCGTTTTCAATGCATAATGAATGAGGAGAATTTGAGTAAACCCATTGTTAAGAGTAAACCCGCCCATTGAAAACCTGAGATGAAGGTTCCAGGAAAACTCATCCAGTTACATTACCGGGCATTTTATTTTCCTACTCATTTGAATATTGCCTCTATTTTAATCCTAGCTAGTCTTTCTTCAATCCGAGTTTTTTGTTTCTTTTTATTTTTTAGAGGGAAGGTGTCATTTTTCCCAGTTGAAGAGGTGAAGACCTGCCTCCGACATCTTCACACCCAAAGATGTCTGATGCTCACAGTGCTTCCCATCAACAGCAGTGTCCTTCTGCTCTGTGCAAGGACTGCAGAAAATACATACCGATATGTAAATCAGCGTATGTTGGCATTTGGCAACTTGTAGCAGCTTTTTGAGTCGTCAACAACAGCCGCCACTTCCCTTGGAAAAGAGTCGGTAACGCTGTCTGGCGCTGTGTGCGACTGGCTGCCAAGCACAAATGTCAGCAGTATATGGAGTATACACAGTCGTAATTTGTAAAGCTTGTACTGTTGAAATATCAAGAGGGGGTAATTCACCAAGGAGCTTCTCTCCACTACAAACTTAATTTCCCAGCCGAAAGCACGACACCCCGGTCAGACTTCACCAAAACGAGTCAGAAGGGGGGAAAAAAAAAACTGTCTCACTCCCAAGAGTCTCAATCTGTGGCAGCGGCCTTTGAGAATGCAAAGAGAGCTGGCTGTGACATTGACAGCGCAAAAGGCACTGCTGAAAATAATTATTTAATTCATCATGTTGGATTTTGTAGGTTTATAGAGCACAGCCCCGGCACACCGTCCCTGGTAGACAATATATTTGCAGATTTGTGGCTGGAAGAAATGTCTAATGTTGTTGCAAGCCACGCTGACGTGCTCCTGGCCACAGACGTCCACCTACATATGGGACTATATATAGGTGGATGCATATGTTTTGTTGTTTGTGCATAAAGGAGTCTACAAACAGACTCACACACAAGCAATCTGAAGCAAAATGTATTTTATGCAATCATAAAATTTATAAAATGAACAAATTCAAATTCAAAATGTTTTATTTGGCACTATTACTGGCAAAGAATTTTGATTTTGGTGAATCACCACCTAAATATATGTTTGAGGAGCACCCACAAGGTTTCCTAAGAAAACTTTCATGTTAAGCACGCAACCTTCAGATGTGTTCATTAACATTTAATCATCAGCCCTCCCTGCCTCGAGTATTCATGATTAGGAGCAGGAATAAATATATTTTCACAGCTAGTTATGATTAGTGAAATTGGTAGCTGGTTAAACTAAACTGAACAACACACTCCTCTCTTTGGTTCATTTAGCCTCATTTACAAATATTTCAGAATTGCTCTGGTTCATGTTTGCACTCGTGGCATTAGGATTCAAGGGTGCACAGGCATTACAGGGTGTAGCCTTAGATCGATAAATTCCAGGGAGAAAGTGAGTTTTAGATGCAGAAAAGTGCAGGACTACATATTAGAAAACAGTCTTTGACAGAGATGAAGATAATACATGAAAAAAAGCTGACTTATGTCTGATCCATCATACCGATTTTCTATTTTCGGACTAGTCCTTAAAGCCAGTGCTGGTATACCTGTCATTCTGTCAGTGAAATTAGTCAGACCTTCCAACTCTGTCATGTCCACAGGATCTTCTGCCATTCATTACGTTAAAAGCCAGTTCATAAAGTCACACTTCTGACACAAATGCAAAGTACGGCAAAGGTTTCTTCCTGCCCTCAGTGTCTTACTTTGACAACTGATATCAAAAGCATTAGAAAATAAACTACGCAGAGGTGGAAACACTGGATTCAGCAAATGCTGAAGGTGGACTATTCATAGGTAACGTCTATTCACTTGTGTTTAAAAACGCAAGGTTGCGTTCTATTAAAGCAAAAATAATTTTACTTTGGAAAAAAAAGAACGGATCCAGATGAGCCATCAAACTTAGTTCATTTAGACCCCCAATGTGCCTTGCTAGCGATTTTTGTTTTTAAAATCCTTGATTATATTCAGCAACTGAAATTAATTACCTTTTTAAAGCAGCATGGAATTGTCCTTGGTGCCTAATCTGATATTTCCTGCACACACACTCCAATGTAACTATGCAGCTTGAGTCAGACCTGACATTTACATTATGATACCCACTCTTTGTCATTAAATGAGACTGGAATCACACTCACATTTCTCTAAATGAGTCAAACCCCACTCTACGTGCCCTCTTCACATTTGCAGCCCACCTGAGCCCCCCATTATCACTCTGAAATTGGCAATGCGTGAGTTTCTGGATGAAGATTTCTGGCTGCAACATACAGAGGAATGTCCTTGTTTGCTGAAGGTTGCAGGGTCCTCATATTCCCAATTGAAAATGGAGTGCCAAAGACAGTTGGCAACAATCACGTGGACTTTTTGCAGCCTCCATATCTATGTAAACAGTGGGCTAATTAGTGTACTTGGAGTCTCACTCGCTGGCATCTTATCCATCCTGCATCTACTCTTTATTCCCCACTCAAGCATTGTCATTGAGCGGTGCAGCAGTAGGGAGCAAGTTGGCTGCCTGATTAGACAGAGACCGTCCTGAAATTTCAGATGTCCTCACGTCGAAAGTCACGGGTTCAGTCCCCGCGAAAGCAACCCGTCCTGTCAAACCTCGTTGAGTGAAACAAAGAACCTCTACCTGCTCAAGAAGTGCACGAAGAAGAAGAAGAGCATCACACAGAGTGGCTTAAATGTAAAACTCTGCAAGTGTAGCCGTGAGTAAAACCAACGTCTGCCTGTGGGCATCAGAGACATTTGAGACTAGATAAAACAGATCATATCTGACCAGCACATCATTTATGGAAGTCTTCAGAGTAGAACAAATTCAAGGTCAAGTGGTCAAAAGTAGTCAAGTCAGTCAAATCAGGAGATGGACTAGACGATGCAAAAATGTTGATATATTGTAGGCAATGCACCAACCCTGGCCACAACGCAGGCCTACTCCACAAACACAACCCACGGGGACACAGCTCAGTTGTGTGGCAATCAAAGCTGACATCTGGCTGGAGCAAATCCTAAACCACACAAGCAGCCCGCATTTCACCAAATGTCACTCTGGTGCATTTCAGCATTGCAAAGCTAAAGTGTAAATGAGAGCAGGATGGCGAGGGTAGAGGATGCAGATGCCCCTGCACTCAAAAGAACTCATTTTCAATATTCCTCTGTGATCAAACTCAATCAACATGAAGTGAGCTTTTTATTTGCTTGGCGAAATCAGAAGTGGAACAAAAAAAAAAAACAATTAATGCAGATGGCATTTTTACATAATAGTTGAGGGGGTCGGAAGACGGCAGTATACTAGAAACAAAACCAAATTTGGCGTGTACAGATAGGCGAAGTGGATGGTTTGAAACCAAAACAAAGTGTGTGCTGGCCTCAATCGCTGCGGTCCACACACGCTTTCCAGCCAAAATACTTGAAATTTTCACACAGCTTTGTTACACCACCATCACCACCCATCAGTCAAAAATGTCTCATGATTGGTTGTAGGTTTTTTGTTGTTGTTGTTGTTTTACATATACCCTTGGGGTTATATGTTGCCAGCATGTTTCCTTTATTTAAATCACATTCCCCTTTTCTTTGCTCATGTCCAAAATGAATCAGTTTGTGGTTAGACTTGATGAAATTGGAAAGGATTTGTTGACAGATGACACAAGACAGGATCATAAAGGCAAGGAGATGACAAAAGTGATGATAATTAGCCCTACAATTTACATTATTAACCCTACAACACGGTGCAGCGAGTGCACAGTATACGGACAATTGCTCAGAGCGCTGACAGCAGTTCAATTTCGCACAAGACTTTGTCGATTTCACTTCCAGTACACTGCCATCTTAAACGAGTGGGCAGAGGAAGTTATCACCCTCTGGTCAATTACGTGTGACTCCCAGAGAGACTTGAGCAAAGAGGCTCCCGTCCAAAAATCATTCACAACACAATATTCTGGAAGGTGAGAGGCTGGGATGTCGCAAGCCTCTGAATGTAATCTTAAGTAGTCTCACATGACAATACTTCTTAAACGTTCACTTTTCTGAAGGAAAGCGAACGGGCTACATTCCTGCACCGAACCAGGATTCAGTGAATAGATCAGCATTTTTTTGACAGGCGGTTGAAAGCCATGATAGGATGGGCTGATCCTTCATCGCTGGTCCTTCTCCCAGCCATCGCCCCCGATCTTAGCTGTACAAGCCTGTTTAATGCACTGGCATGTGGTCGGGTCTCAGGAGATCAAGCAGAGGATTTGACGAACTAGACTACATTTGGGTTAGCATCAGGAAAGCTAATCTCACAGGCAGCAAAACATACAAGGCTGCCAGCCAAAGACAGAGCAAAACCACTCTACCGTTGACACTTCAGCATTGTTGAATGGAACGGAGCCTGATCTCAATTTTGCTTTGTCTGTTGATGCATTTTGCCCGACTGAAAGGGAAAGGGATACAATGGCAGTCCTGCAGTAAAAATGCCTTGAAAGAGAGCCAACAAACAAACAAACTAGTATGTGTGTGGGCTATTTTCACCCAAACCATGCCAAATATTTTCGATTTCAGAAGTGAATTTGGGAAGTCAGGCATGTGCCGCTGACCACAAAGCAAGAAGCAGAATCTTAAAGAGACACTTTGCATGAGGAGAGCCAATAAAAAGGACGCGCTGCATCGGTGTGGAATTTGACCCGTCAGTCAATGGGAGTCTGCTCTGTTGTCATACATGGCTGAAACTTTTGTTGTTGACTGGCTGGAGACGTTCAGTGACATCAAACACCATTAAGGGGTTAGGTGTTGGCCCTGCAGAGGCTGACCTCATCTGAGGGATGGTTACATGACTACTGGACATAACATGAGTTACACAAGCCTGCTGATATGCAAGGCCTCCGTGTGAATCATGACTGGGCGTGGGTGCCAATGGAAATTTTTCACTGCCGATTCCAGTTCTGATACTGTGAATTATGTACAGATTTTAAAATACTTCTTTCAATGCTTTCTTTCCTCGGGAGTACAACAGTACACATCTTTGTCTTTGAACCGCATCATGAAATTTTCTGTGCGAACCAGCCGCGCTCTTCCCACTTTCCCACAGCCAGGCCGTATGCTGTTCTCTTTCTCTTTGTGTAGAGAATATCAAATTTCACTGCAATAGCTGCTGGTTTAATCTTACTTTGTTTATTGCCAAACACACACAACACCTTTTTCTTTTTTTTTTTCCAAAACATTAGAGTCTGCTGGTGAATTCAGCAAAATGTACTCAACACCGCAGGCTCAACAAAACAGCACTTCATGTCATTTAAAATATCAACTTGGGCGACAGGTTGAATCCATTATCAAAACTGATGTGCTACATGATGACGCTGCACACAGATCCATGTACAAACATACAAACAAACGTATATACAGCAAGCTTTTAGCATTTAATCCCAGGGCTGAATTAACTAACTTGTGCGCAAATGGGATTAAATGGTATATAATATTGTACAAATGAACATAGAGATTAGGAAAACAGTATTATCAGAATAACTTTGAAATGTCTGAGAGGCTTAAAGCCACTGACCCAGTGTATTCCTCTCTCTTGCCTGTGGGTTGCCACATTTCTAAAGTGTTTGAAACATTAAAACAGCTGTTGGTCCACTAAAATAAGATCCACTTAAGTGCTGGAAAAAAAACCCTGCATGTTGTCACTGCAGATACTGGGTTTAGCAAAATGAAAACAAGATAACATTCATCTACCAACCTTGGTCACGATGTGGATGCCAACAGGGCAGAGCAATCAAATATTCATATCTTGAAATTCCCTGTGAGACGACTGTATTGATATAAAGACATGCCGCCATTTAAACCATGAATGTCACTAAAATAAAACATGACCTTGGAAATAATATGCTATGGACATGCTGTTGTTTGCTAATGGGATATAGAGGGTTGAAGCTAAACTCATGTCAGCACACGCACAGCACAAATAGTGCAATATCTGGTTTCCTTGTGCATCATCTTGACACGTTCGTTGGGGTTTGCAAAAATCAGCTTTGGCCACAAATTATAACACCATGTGAACAGACGACTAAGTTATTTAGAAAACCAGGTAATTGTTGTGAGCTCAACCAAGTGGAAGAGCAAAAACACCCGAGCTGATTTTAGTGGCAGTTTTAATTAGTCGGCCAGATTTATCATTCTACATCCACTCATTAGATTTACTGGAAACCATTACTTTAATTGCAATGTCTACTTGGCAACAGCCATTCAGTATAATCACTTAGTAGTCCAAAAACAAAGCAGATAGGACATTGACAGAGAAGATGCAATTTCACTGAGGCCGGTGGTTCAAATTTGTTCTCTTTATGGCCTCTGCAGTGCATCCGTGCAATGTCTTGGCAACTTTGTACGAATGACTCTGCGTGAACAAAAAGACAGGAGATGGGATAGAGCGACACCCTGCCCTCTTGTCCCTAGCACAGCACACTGGCTCACTGTGACAAATACAAATCAATATGTGATTTACAAGGGATCTTCAGACATAAATCTCTCGGATAGCTGTTCTAAAATTGCTGGCAAGATCAGCTGCAACTGATTCGGCGTCTCAATGTGACATCACTCTTGTCAATTACCATTGAGAGCGTTTACAACTACAGAAAGACAAGCTAGTGCAAACCCGTGGCTCCCTGATTGGATGCTTCCCTGCATGTCTTGTCTTCATTACCTTGCCTCTTGCTCAGATTAATGAGGGAAAGATAGCTTGCCGATGCCAATCGCTGTCAGCAGAAGTGCAGCACTAATGCTATATGCCAGCTCAACAAGCTGGAGAAAAGACACCTGTTCCATGCTAAACGAATGCCTCCTCCCAAAACCAATGACACTGGGAAGACACCAATTTAGGCATGCCTCTGCTCCGAGATCCGTGCCATGTCATCCTTTTTAATGAGTCACAAGTGAAAGTGAAGTGACGCTAAGTAAGTAGGCCAGCAGCCATCATGAAGCTACATGTTAAGGAGGGGACATCCATATTCATGAAGGGAGATGAATGTCTTCTGAAGTGTGCATTTTCTAGGCATACACTCATGGCGTTCTCGTGTCCCTGGGATACAGAAAATAGTGTGTGTGTTGATGGTGCGAGATACTGGAACGCATTTCTCTGCGGTGAGCCAAATATTAGAGACGTTTGCAGATTTATTTTTTCTCTGTCTGGCAATCACAGCAAAGACCCCAGAAAACAAGCTATTTATTAGCAGTAAGAGGGTCCTTTACTACTGCATCAGGACATTTCTGTGAGTGGGAAAGATGTTTATAACAAACCGTTATTACCTCCACCCCCACGCTCCCAGCTGGATGAGGGTTATGTTTCAGTCCCATTTGTCCCATCTGTTTGTTTGTTAGCAGGATATCACTAAAAATTATAAACAGATTTGCATTAAATTTTGTGGAAAGGTTGGTCATGGGGAAAGGAAGAACTGGTTCACTTTTCACACCAGATGGGCCACTGGGGGCATGACAGAGGGTCTGATTAACTTTTGCTGAATATCAAAGATGTGGAACTGGCATATCTTGCCAACTGCACAGGAGTTATGCACTGTACTTCTAGTTGATTATGTCTTTTTTAAAAGCTAGAATAATTTATCCCTGTCTACTAAGCGCAGACACGATGCTCCAAAACAAAAATGTAAACAAACTGGCAGCCAAGCCACGAGGTACGTCCACCCACCATGTCCTGATGCATCCATGCACTAGCATCACACAGAGAAAAGCCTGTAGGCTAACATCTCCTGACGTTTGCTTTACTACCATGACTCCTGAAGACAGACACTTTGATTAGGTGGTGAGCATTCATTAATTACCTTCTGTAAAGGCTGCAGCTGATTGTGGTTTAACTTCAGTTTTAATGGAAGTGGCATCGGCCTGGCACAGAGCCGGCAAGTCTCTCATTAGCATTAGCTGCAGTAGGATGTTGCTGCAGGTTTCTAGACCTCAATACAGATAAAAACCACTGAGTCGATGAGATGGTGCCCTGGCCTACCAATTGTATTTTCAAGATGTAAGAAAACAAGTTTGTTTGGTACAAACTCCGGCACAAATCACACCGTCATCATTTTAATAGTTTTCTCAGTGAAAATGAAAAATATAATGCAAAGATTATCAGTCTACTAAAATCATGAATCATATCGCAATTGCAAAATTATAAAATTAATCGCAATATGAGTTTCTTTTCCCATGTCGTTCAGCACTGATCGATACGTTTAACATTTCGGAGTGATTCTGACGTCAGTGAGGACAGTCCAGCCGCTGTCTGAGCTTTGGTTTTTGAGCACTTGCCGTGTTGGAGCTTCACTTCATGCAGTGAATGTCAGGTGTGGTGGGAGAAAAGTGTTTTTAAGCTGTGCGAGGTGGGAGGAGCTCAGACTCAGTCCAGCTTGGACAACAAGCTTGCAGAAAACGGCAGTATAGCTGAGCTGTCTTTTCGAGACATTAGTTGGTACCATTGCATCTCAATGGAGTCGCGAGACACCAAAATCCATTTGTAGGAGGGGGTAACAAGTCAGAAATTGATTGTAAATTTAAATCTTGGCAGAGGGCAGCAAATGTCAGGTATTAGGTATGGAATGCTACTGGTTTTGTATTTTTCTATTTTGAAACAAACAGACTGGAAAGCTATTATTTCTCCATAAGGCATGGTTCATGCTATTTTTCTCTTCTGTGCTCCAACACTAATACCCTTAGAATAAACCTTCAGATGACATCACTCAAAAAAAAAGAAATTCTAACTTATTAATACAGCAACTCTCAAAAGATATGAATGTGTGAGACTGTTTACAATTTTTGAATATATCCGTCAGATTATGTGCATAAGTTAAATTTGTTTTTCACTCAAGCGCTCCCTTTAGCGAGTTTATGGTTTAAGTCGCCCGGAGGCATGAAGGACTAGATCCACTGACAGTTCTTTCTGGGTTCTTTCTACATTATTAATCTCTTCCACTGCCAAGGCTGGACACCCATGGCTCGGACCTTTTGGAGAAAACAAAACAAAACAAAAAAAAACCTCATAAAAATAGAGAGCTCCTCCCCTGTGAACATACATATAAATAAGAAGAGCTTGGCAAAAGCAAGAGTAGTGAAAAACTGCTTTTCCTTCTGACCTCCTCCTGATAACTCAAAAGCGCAGCGCAGCAAAAGTGTGAGACAGCGGGTGTTTTGACTTTCTATTCTACTTGAGCGGCACTTTAAAATTAGAGATCAGTGTGAAATACGCTGGCAGAGAGACAGTTGGTAAAATTAGCCTGACTAAATCACATGAGGTGTGATTCAATGTTTGTGTAAGAACAGTAGGCATTACAGTGCTTCGGCCAGCGCTTCGGTTCAAATATGTGATCTTTAAACTTCAAAACTTCATAACTTGCATTGCAGAATAGTTCACTTTAACAAGTTGGTTTTGTTGCTTTCTCCTCACACTTTTTGTGCAATGTTTTCTTGATATGCAAAGGGTGTAGTGCTATCACAGGAAACTTTTTTTCTCCCAGTTTTGGCATGGATATTGCAGTCTGGGATGTTGTTTCAATGGTAACAGTACTTCTTGCTGTTTATTAACTAGACTTCCTGTAGGAATTAGTTAATGCCACCTGGAAAACAAGCAAATCAGATTCAGCCCCGGTTGTTTTGTCACAACTGGGCCTCATCCAAAAATCAACCAGTCATTTACAATCTTAAATGTGCATCAGCCCACCCATGTTTCAACAGGCCCTGTGGGACAGTGGCCTTTGTTAACACCAGGAAGGAGTGCTGGGCCACCAACAAACAGCCAACCAGCAGCCACTCGCTCATTAATAATGAATGACTGTCTCTAAAACGACTTGTAGGTGCGAGAGGAACCCTGGAAAAAAGGTTAGCAAAACTATTTCCTTATAATGTTCTCGGATTTAAATTTCAGTGCCTAGATAATAGTTCCTCAGATACAAAGCCTTTGGGGAACTTTTTGGCCAAACGTTCAAATGAATATTAAGAATATCTAGGATTGTGTTTTCCAACTGTTAGGTGAACCTGGATGTTCAGACATGTATCAGTCAAATAAAATGTATTATGATTCATCAGTGGCTCTAACCTTGACACTGTATGAATTGTATGAATGTATGAATTAATGCTTATTTTACTGACGTACCCAGGTGACATGCTTTATGTAACAGCATTACCTAAATGCGTAAATCAGAGGAAAACTTGCTGTGTTGCACTGCAGGTTTCTCCTTTTTATTTTGCTCATTAACACGCAAAACCTGCTTGATGTTGACCGTACTGACAGGCAATGACCTTAATTCAGTGAGTAGTGCATATTCATGGGGTAATTTGGAGCTGAATGGGAATTAGGCCATGACAGGGCAGTCTGGTCTGTGTTTATTGGAAATGTGAAAGTGACAAGAGCACCTTATGTTTTTCCAAAGTAGCTGCAGTTCATGGTGAGCACCATATCTTGCATTATGATCCAAAATGCAGATAACGGCAAAGGAATCGATGCTGTAGATAACGGCAGACATCAGCCTGTAGGGCGATTCATATTCTCACGGCCTCTCAAAAGCCCTCAAGTGCTCTCTCAGCTGTTTGCTCATCTAGCAAGTGAAGCATAGTCCAAAGTGATTGTCCAAAGTCATACCAGATCTGGTCATTAGGCATCGGCCCCACACTGGGTCCCATGGTGTCCACTACCTCCATCAGTCCGATGTGGAGTCAGCCAGTCAGCAGTTAGCTGTTCCAGGACAAACTCGAGCCAAAAATCAATGTGTGAGACATCCAATTCTTTTTCAACACTGCTTTTTTATCTGCCTCCTTATGCTTGTCATCAGATGCCTACTCTAAAGTCTCCTTTCTTCAGCCTCTGGAGACTGGATGTCAGGAAAGTGACCTTGCTAACTCAATTCACCTTCGTAAGCTGAATACAAAGTCTGGCTGCCAAGGGAGGGGGTTGGGTATCAGAGCCGGGCACTTTATAGACAACTTAACAGCTCTTCAGGGTATCGGGTGTGAAACGTGAACCAGGCTTCTGTATGGCCGATGAAAAACAGTATGTAAGATCCATGTTGTCTGTTGTAGCCCAGAGATGTCTTCGGGGCCAATAACAAGCACCTTGGCTTCATCCAGTTTTATTTTTGAACAGAGCACATCATCTGTTATGGCCTTTGTGAGGTTGCACAGGAGGAAGGTAACAGTTGTACAAAAACAAAAAAATGATGCCCGTGGCATTCTTCCTAGGTGACCTCAACTGCCTTCCTTCTGTGGGCTGGAAGAATGACCCTTTTGCAACAAAAGGGCAAAGCTTAGGGACACTGCCAAGATAAAACATTTGGTAGGACAGAGTATTTGGAACAGCGGCCGATGTGGTTGACACAGTGGGCTGTCAGCTTTTCAGCAAAGTGGATCATCAGAGGTGAAACTAAAGATTCACCCCCTCTGGAGTCAACAACACAAAGCCTTTGGAGCACTTTTTAGCCAATTTTCATTTTCACTGCTGATTAGCAAATCTCCACACGACAGCATGTAAACATTTAATTGCTCCCACCCTTAGTCACAGAAGTCGAGAGCTGTGAATATAAATCATTATTATCAGCCTTCTCCCCTTAAATTGCTTTCTCGCCAAATCTCAAAACTCCTTACCAAACAAAAATCCTTTTGTCAAGCCTGGCCGTTGTCACACAAACTCAAGGCTAACATTTTTTTCCCCCCCTTTTTGCAGCACAGTATATGCACTATGTCGAAGGACAAACACATTCAGACATGCTTGGCATTCTCAAGTATTTCTGTGTTCAGAATGAAAGTACAGTCTTTTTTGATAAATTACATTCAGGCTTGTTTCTTGTCAAGAACCTACAAAATTATCAGGTGAATTTGCAGAAGAAAACCTTGTGCTCAGAGTACAAAAACCACACCAACTACCACCTAACACTGGAAGTGAATTTCTTTATAATTCCAACTTCCAAACTATAAAAAAAAAGGAGACTCGGTGTGATAAAATTCCTGAATCTGAGAGTGAATACGCGCTGCCAATTGAGGTTTTGCTCTTATCTGGCATAAGCCTTTGAAAGCCTTTAAAATGTAGTGGAAAGTGGACAATGTAACACCATTCGTTGCTGGAACAGTGTCAGAGGAAAACATTGAGGTACCCAAGAGCAGTGTGTTAATCAGATTAGGAATGTCAATCACTTTCATCAGTGGGGTCATTAATGGCAGAAGCCCGCACACTGGCCGAGGTAATCTGAAATAATTCATTTGCACTGGATATTAAAATACATGAGTGTAAAAACAGAGGCCGTCACAACTGGACAAGTCTGTGCACATCAAGAAAAGACAAATGATTTCATTAGATCAGGCAATCATGACACACTGTCTAGAAATTAAAAATGTCCACGTTGAACTAGAGGTCCGCAGCACAAATGATGACTCACGGTTCTCTAAAGATAGTGAGGGGATGAGAGACTACACAGACTGAGTGGGACAAAATGTGCCTCATTGACCAGCGAGCCTGTTTAATGCAGTCTGTCACGCGTTATGGAGGCGGATATCTCCGACTGTCACAAACTATGGCTGCTCTGCTGTTCCCGTGAAACTAATCATGCTCTCTACCACAACCAGACAGTCGCAAATTTAGGATTTCACAAAGTGATGGAAACACAAGCTACTGCATCCCGTGGAAGGTACAAGTCGACTGACAAGCGAAGCGAACCACATCTTTTTTTCCTGTACATGTATTACAGCAGTCAGGTTGGCACGACGTATCAACAGGTGAAACTGTCTTAGCATCGTAAAAACACACAGTCCAGTACATCACTAAAGGTTTAAACACGATTCAGAAACAATACCAGGAGACTGGTGAGTTCAGGGCCAAGCACAAGGCTCTGAGCTGTGTCCAGATTAAATTCAAGAAGTTCTGGGACGTCCAGTCCTCGACATCAGCTGGACAGTCAAGTAATAATGATAACTTACTGGGGGACAAAAGACAATACTAATTATTATTGTGGTAAACACTCCAATCGTAATCATTAATCACAATTATTTGTCGCAGTTTCAAGAAACACTTTTTACATTTTGCACCTAAACATATACATCTAGATAGACAGAGTTTTTTTAGAACTGATTTTTTTTACTTTGCAGTGCAATTCTGCAGCAGCTAAAAAAATCTTGTTTTCACTCTTACCGTCGTTTTGTGGTCTGGCAGCTAAGCCAGTGTCTTCATGTTCAGAATCAGAAGAAGGATTTTCCTCTCCAGCACTGGGACTAATCCATTCTTTCCCACTTTGCAGTGTTTCTCTCTCTCCTCTTTTCCATGAATTCCTTGATTGGTCAGCACAGCTGATCAGATGCCCCGCAGGGTGTCAGACAGCACTCATGTTTGATGCTTGCTTAACTAGCCGAAGGCACCATGCTTCGATTACAGATAGTCGATGGGTGTTAAGGTTCTAGCAGCAGTGAATATTTGCTCCCCAACCTACTGCGGGCTGTCTGAGCCTAGACAGAGGGGCACAAAGCCAATTATAACAAATTGGATTAACTAACAAAAATTGGAGGGGTGTGGGGGGGGCACTCCTTCAGTAAGAAATCCATATCAAGCTTTGGCTGAGCGATGTAAAATCATTACACCGGATAATTAAATACATTTTAGCGCAACAAAATACAAAACAGCATCGGGAGTTATTCTGAACAACTGTTTACTCACCAGACTCTGCAACAGCACTGCAATGACACCATCTGTGCACCTACTACTTACACTGTCTGTTACCAAGCCTTGTGAATGATCCTGCTCCACTCAAACACACACATTTCTGCAGACTACACCACTTTTCAGCCTCAAGAATGGTGCTCATAATAAATTTTAGCCTAGTTATTTTATTTCTCGTGCTATTCAGTCTATTTGCTTTGTGATCCGCTCGGCACTGCCGGCCACATTGTGCTTCCTCTGCAGCTGCACTCTACACGCCATGCTGACTGAAACATGTATGTGCAGTGCATGTGTACGGCTCTATACGTGTAGCTGTAATGTCTCACATACCGCACTGGCCCTTTGCCCTGCATGTGTCAGCATGTACAGCGACGCAACACAAATTGATCATGCCTGTGCGCCAATGCTGCCAAAACAAATTCCACTCCATTTATTGTACATGAATAACAATTATTTTAATGAACTCCTGATGTCGGGGGTTCAGATCCATTTCCAGATCTGTGTCGCGAGCACCCGCCCTTTCGTCTCCATCCATCTACGCTCTCGTTTCTCGCGCCAGAAATGCCACTACTCCAATCACAATTATGTTTAAGAGCGGTGTCTTTCTGTCAATGTTAAGTGTGTTTTGTAACATACAGCACAACATGAGGGTTACGATTGGGTCTGTGAATTGTTTCTGCAGGCCATTTCACAACATTATGTTTATGTACAATATCATTTGGCTGGAAAATGTGATTATAGAGTGACTCTCCGCTGATTATTCATCACTTAAAGTGCCGGCTCACTATGGCTGGTGGGGCAGATAAGCTTGCCTTGAATAATGCTCTTGGGAGACACTTGGATCGGGACACACACATGCTTCTCTTTAAGCTGTTTGTGCTGCTGTGTTGAACTGAAAGGGGGGTCTCCAGCTCTGACCTGCAGTGAAGACGTCCTGCCACAGAGTGTCAGCAGGTCTCCAACAGGTTTGGGTTAGCTTGGGCTTTATTTTTGCTTTAATGCACGTAAGAATACATTTGGGGCCATTTTTTGGCATCAAAGTGAACATGACAAGTTAAAATACAAATAACTAATCATGTGACTGGGTTCATATTAAGGCTTTTATTTAAAACTGCGGTATCCACCATCTGCAAAGACTACTGGTGCATAAAGCTACTTGACACATGGTAAATGTTGCAGATTAGTATTAGTATTATCGTGATTAGCATTAGTATTATATATAAATCCGTGTTTATTTAAAAGACATCAACGCTATATATCTCTGCTTTAGGTCTTTAGATAGTTCAATTCGAAACCTTTTCAAAGACAACTTAATCCTTTTGAGAAGATCTCTAGGCACCATGCCCTACTCTGCTGAATGCCGCGCAAGTGATGGAGGAGGTTTTAAATTCACTGTATTCTTCTTTTGGATAAAGGGGGCCGTAGGAAGCTTCACACAACCATCTGCTGAAATCCTGAGGGAAAAGCAAAAGGCGGAGAGACACAAAGTCCAAGCTGAACAAGGAGATACACCCTCAGTGAAAACAACTGTCAGTAACATGGAGGGAGGGTTTGCAAAGAGGGTTTTCAAGTTGAAATTAAGTTGGAAGTGAAAGAAAGCAGTGAAGTTATTCTCATCGATGCCTGTTCATCAGTCTCAGTCCAAACAGGACAAAAGGAGTTCTTCGTATTAAAATGGTTCCTCAGCACTTTGCAGAAATATTAGTGATTTAATCAGCCCGGTAGCTATGCTGGTAGAGGGTGTACCACTTGTTAAGGCTGCGTCTGAATCCGAGCCCTGGACCCTTACTGCATACCACCCCTGGCTTTGCGGTCTCTCTCTCTACTCTAATTATCGAATAAAGCAGAAATAATCTTAAAAAATATATATCTACATGTGCTTAACATACATTAATTGAAAGGGCAAATTTGCAAAACACAACCTAGCACAGGTCTCATAACAACTGCAAAGACTACCGGGAAGAATGAAGACACAAGAGAACCAAAGTGTTTCATTTTCATCCGTTTTTTTTTTTTGTCAAATTCAGCATCGCTGTATTTTCAGTCTCATTATCAAACATTAAAGCTATCTTTGTAGTGTTTGTAGTTTGTAGTGTAGGAGGAGGGAACAGCTTTTAACTTTTACTACAAAACAAAATATCTGATGGTTAGGTATCACAGACCATCACAGACCCTTTCAGATTTGAATTAACACTGCTGCTGTGTTGTTCTCATATGTACAATGCACTCTTGATTTGTTTACATACGGTTGTGCTCTTTTAACATGCGCTAAGTAACTTGAAAATGTGTTTTTGGTTGCCATGTGAACAAGGTGCAGACCGTTCATGGCCACAGAACCAATCATCCACAACACATCCGATATGCTGGTGTTGTGTTTCGTTAGCATGGCATCGGCATCGGATTATTATCTGAATGCAGTTAGTGCATAGCAATGTTAATTTAAGTCGTGATTTTCCATCTGAAATATTTCAACGTCTACAGCACATGTTGAACAATACAAGGATCATATTGATAAACCTGACAAATATGATCAAGGTGATTACAATTCTGCATTTTCATATTGTCCCATCTCTTATCTTGTAGTTAGTAAAGTGTTGACTGAGGAGGAAAATCTTTATGTATTTATTTTACTTTTAGCCTATGTGCTGCTGCAACGGCCCATTTTCGCCTCATTGATCGTTCAGGTTTCATCTGAGCCCATCTTTAGTCGATAAGCATTACTGTAAGGTTGTGCTACTCGATACAACAGTCCTACTTAGAATGAATGAAAATAGGTTGTGCACCCTAAAAAAAAAAAAAAAAAAGCATCCTGCCAAGGGACAAACGTGACGTTGAAGCACGAAAGGTGAATCTGACCTTAATGCACCCAGACAACGTGACACCCATCAACCTAATTACCGGCTGCCGATCCCAACGCTAAGGGCGGAGAATATGGGAAGTGGGTGTCCAATGAACCCCAACTGTCACCAGTAGAGACGGTCTCGGTGGATTTACGAGCGTGACCCACTACATGACTAAGCTTTAGGCAAAGTTTTGCTTCACTGGGTCTTTGCAGTCTGAAGGCCCTAGGCTGCGGAGCGCCCTGCCAGAAAAGCTCAGCCTGGAAAGAAATAAAATAAAATCAGGCTGCGTGGTATGGTGGCAGCAAAACAGGCGAAGCCAAACACAGACAGATGAACGGCCCACATGACAAGGTCAATGTGAGTTAATCGCTGCTGAAGAGGTTAAATGACCTTTGGCACTCGGCTATTTCACATAGATGGAGAACAGCACGCCAAATCTTCTTAATGGACCGGCCTCATTTGACTGATGTGTATCTGCATTTGTTCTAGATCTCATTCTTATGAAAACGCTCTTCTCCCTTTGAATTAAACGGCAGAAGGCTTTGAGATAAAAATGGAGTGAGTGCGCGCGCGTGGAGAAGGGCTTGTAGAGTCGCTCACTCGCGCAGCAGAAAGCTCTCACACTCTTAACACATGACCACACCGCCCTAAAAAAAGGAATATACAGTACACCTAGGGTTTAAAGTTTAACTCGGAGGCTTTACATATCTCGCTCAACTTTAACTCGGTTGCTCGGAAGGCTCTCCAGAATAAGTGGACACGCTCAATTCAAAGGCTGAAGTGTGCTCTCACATATTAATGTATTCTGTGAGTGAAGGAAACGAACGTATAGCCTATACTGTAATGGCTTCGTATAAAAACCCTTTCCTGCAACTTGTGTAAAATTCATCCAGGGGAACACAAATGGACGACATGAAGTGTTACTCTACTAAAAAAAAAAAAAACTCCACTCACTTTTAAACCAATGGCACGGGAACTGATTTGAAGACATGCGGCCAACGCTTTTGTGTGCATCCAGTGAAAGGCAGCGTGCACAGGTTTTCCAGATGCTGCAGCCAAGCCGTTCCCCGTACTGACGCTCGGACTCTGAGGGGGACCGCTGTCTGTCAAGAAGTTTTCGTAGCAGCAATCACTGTCGGCTCTTCAACTTCGCCTCCGCTGTGGCGCCTTGAGCCGACACACAGCTTTCCTGAGCGGAGATTTACGGAAGAGCTTGCTGGCGTGGATGACTTACAGAAATGCACGGCCGTCCGCATATTCACGGAGATGTATTTGATCGACCCGCGTTGTAGGAGTGGTCAGCGCGACAGCTTTCAAAGTGGATATCGATGTCGAGTCATTGTGTAATATGAGTCTTGGCGACGTGTTAATTTTGAGACACATTTTAGGCCGCACGTTCACATCACAAAAACGGTTCTGAGTATCTTACAGCTATTAACTGAGCAGGGCTGGGTACTGGCAACTACCTCAAGTTACAATACTGATGGAAAAATATGTAAATAGAGCTTAAAATTAATGCATACAGTTTATTACATAATAAATCAAGTGGAAAAACTCGTGCCCTAAAATCTAGACGTCATAATATGAAAGTGAAGTACATAAACAATACATATCAACAATGGCATGTATCTTTTGCACGGATATATTATTGAGTATGACTTTTTTAAACTCGCATTGTCTCACAAGTGAATAAATTCTCCATCTGCACAAGAGTCTCCGACCCCGAGCGGTTCATACTTTGTGCTGCACGCTGCTAACGCTGATTGGCAGAGCAGTAATGTGGTCTTCATCGCCACGTGAGCGCCAGGCCTGCCTCAGGGAGATACGAAAGGGGCAGCCACACCGAGCCAAACGTTTTCCGACTACATTTTAATTGCACATTGTTGATAATAACAGCGGGGCAATCAAGGGTCCATTGTGATACCGACAGAAACTTTTGCAGCGCATTTGTTTTCACCCTAAAACAAATGAGGCACTTTTTGTTTTCCAATTTGTGAAATTAGCCTCCATTATGCATTTTAATACTGGTAAAAATGAGCAGGCATTGTTCTGGATGTTTATCTCTAAGATGATAGCCTGGTCTGCATCCTTATCACGTGTGCACTTGCATCTCTCAAACATTTGGGGGGAAAATCACTGTCTTTGGTCACAGATTTGTTTTTTTTTTTTTTGCTATCTGATGTCCAAGCTGAGTTAGACAAAAAAAAAAAAAAAAGCTTTCATGCAGTCGACTCCCTCTGCTTACAGCTCGTCAAACGCTTTAAATCAAAGCGTTGAGAGCTCTATTCATGTTTCTTCTGCAGTCAAACTCTCTGCATCATGAATGTAATACGGCTTTAACATTCCACTTTATTCATTTATTTATGCGCTTTATTGCCTTTTTTCTTTGGCATTTTATTCACATACTTTAGTGCCTTTTATTCTTTTCAGGCCCTCTATTCTTTTCAGCTGCAATGACCCAATTTCCCCACAGGGATCAATAAAATTCATCTTATCATAGCTCATCTACCAAAAGAGGGAGTAAAACTGGAAACCGTGGTATTATACTGTATGTTTTTACTGCACCACAGTTTCCACAACAGATTCAGTAAAAAAGGTTTTCAAAATGCTGACAGAATGCACGGCAAAGAGAACTCCCTGAACTCCTCCTGCGATATGAGCGGCTCTGACAGCCTCCGTCGCTTACTGGACGCTTTCCCTGCGTCGACACAACGACGTGTTGGACGGTGACAGTTTCGGTAACACGGTGAGCTCGACTTCCAGCTACGTGGCT
>OMLB01018213.1:14696-59065 GCA_900302555.1 Myripristis jacobus | reverse complement strand
GGCTTTGTGCGCTAATTAACTACAGTTCAGTTCCCAGCAGGCTTGGGTCAACCTCCACCATTGAAACCAGTGATGGACAGCTCTCTTTAACCAGCACAACTGTATCGAAACTAAGGCGAAAGGAAAATATGACAGTGTCCTTCATGGCGGAATCAATAAAGTCTTTGTGAATAGGTCACACAAACAGGGAAACAGAGGGAAGCTGTTATGAACAGTTTTGGCACAGTTCGGGTATCAGCGGGTGCTGTTGCTGTTGCGGGTCTTTTCTATTTGCTAAATGTCCTTCGATGGCTGCAGCTTTCTTGTTTTTGTGTTTGTATTTCAAAAGAGAGGCTGTTAAGATGCTTTAAGAGTGTTTTTTTGGCCAAAATAAAGACAAACAGAGAGATTTAGCACAGGAAGAATAATTTCTACCATCCTAATAACCTGTAACTATTGCATGTTCCATTTCTGGTTTATGTAAGTACAGTTTCAGTGCATAGGGACTGCAGACAAAGTTATCTTCTCCAAATCCTAACTCCAACTTACATTCAAGTCAAACTTTCTTGGCACCTGTGGCGAGAAATAGGTCCATTTGTATCTTTTCCACTGCCAAAGGGCCTTACGCTATTTTCTGAAATGATGCCGTTAAGCTCCTTGGTATTTTCAATTGTTTGAGTACAGCCTTTGACCCCCACCAACACAACAGACCCGGAGTCAATCCCCAAAGCCTTACAGCTGCTGAGTGTACAGAGACTTTGTGGTTGAGTTGTTGTGGCAGACAGGTAGAATAAAGAATTGGCGCACTAGAGACTCTTCCCATCCTACTGCAGATGAGAAATCAGTCCACAGGCTCTGGGGGAAAAATACATATTTTACAGAGCATGGAGAGGAGACAAGAAGAGCCAGGGATAAGATGAGGGAATAAAAAGTAGCTCTGTGGGACAGTGGTGTTAAGCTGACAAGAAGGGAAGACAGAGCATCTCCACCAGCCCAGACTGTCTCCTGGAACCAGCAACCTGCATGTGAGCTATGGAGCCGGTACAATCCTCTGCTTACTCTCTCTCTCTCTCTCTCTCTCTCTCTCTCTCTCTCTCTTCCTGTGTGTGTGTGTGTTTTATGGGCTTGTTTGTGCATGTGTATATCCTCACATGAGAGACTATGTGCATGCACAGTGCACATGTGGATGTATTTGTCTTGATGCTGGCCTATCAGTGTTTTTTTTTACATCTATAAACACTTCAGAGCTGGTGCTGCCTATACTTTGCACAATTTCTTTCTTTCTTTCTTTCTTTCTTTCTGTCTTTCTTTCGCCCATTTAAAACAAGGGGGCAAAATGCACAAAATAACATGAAAAACTTCAAAAACCTCATTATGCACACTCATGAAGTATATTCTTCCTAAATGCATAATTTATAAAACAAGTAGAACTAATATCCTAGAGCAGGGAGCAGATGGGTTACATAAGGCAGCCCCTTATAAGAGGATGCTTTCCAATAAACCCTTTTTAATTCTATCCCAGAGTATCAATGGATTCTGGATATTTCTAATGTTAAGTGGCAATTTATCCCACTTCAGTGCCTCTGTATACAAAATGAAACCTCACTGATCATGGACTTGTACCCACAAAAATTAAATTATGCCCGCACCATATAACATACCTAACGAACTTACCAATTCAAGCTAATTATTTATTATTTATGAGCTCCATGAATGAATCATTTTGGATTTCTGCTGCAGCAAGTTTCTATATCAGGACATAAAAGTGAGAAGCTGCTTTAAATCAGGCAATAAAACAAAGAGAATATAGTCTTTTTACAGCAACAACAACACCACCAAAAAGTAGATTCTGTTTTATTTTTGTGGGGTGGGGAGGGGTTGCTGATATGGGAAAACCAAAATATGATCTGTCGACCTGCACACGGGAACAAAGTTAACGAGTCACACACTGACAGATAATGAGGGAGAAACAATCAGGGAAAGACTTTGCTCAATGAATCCTCACATAATTCTGCATATATTTAAATATCTGTCGTTGCGTGGGTTCCTCATTTGCTAACAAGGTCAAAATAAAGAGTTCAGTCTCTTTGAGAGTGTCGCTGAGACGAGACATGAAATACTGCAGTAGTGGCGTTTCACTTCATTGATTGGCAAAGTAATCATACATGATTATGTTCAGAGAGGGAGTTGGTTGCAAACTGGCGCTCGAGGGCATGGAGGCTGCTGGGCTTTTCACAAACTGCTGTCAATGCGCTGTGCTGTGCACCACTGATTGATTAAATATGAATTGGTGTTGGTTTGGCAACCTCGCTGTGTTTGTCTCACTGAAACTGGGCCTGAATCTACAGCACTCATGAAGCTGTCAGTGTCAGCCGCAGCAGCAGGTCGGGTTTGAGCTCAATGAAATGTCAGTCCTGTTTCCTGTGACACCCCAACTTCACAGCTAATCAGTGGAAAGTTGTCAGCCACTTTGCCGCTGTGCCTATGGGGAACTCACTGTGACTTCAGCAGACCAGGTAATCTATACCGCACATGTGCACAGTGAAATAATGAGTCCTTATCCAGAAAATGAAGCAATATACAGCAAAAGCTAATTAAAAACAATTCCATTTCGGTAGGGATGTACAGTTTTTCAGCAGAAGTCTTTCCTTCAGAATTATTCACAGGAGGCGTTATTGATGATTCGCCACATTCGGCAATTTTCCCACCATTCTCCTCCTCCATTATTCATCCCCCTCTACTTTTTAATCTCCTGTGAGCTGACTCAGAACTCCAGTTCCATTTGGAGACTGTTCCTCTCTATGCTCATGTCTGTAGCATTGATTAAATGGACCCCAGTGGGCTAGGGATTACATTGGGGTCTATTTGAAATGGCATTTCTACGGTGTTTTTCCATTACTGAGTGTAGTATTGGAATTTAGATAAACTGGGCCTGGGTAGGCTTTGTTGATTTCTGAGTTTATTTGCCTGGTTCACTGGGGGTCCATTTGCTGCAATTTAACAATTACTGGCTTTGGCTTGTTTGCTAATTTTCTATGTTCACATCCCTCACCAGCCTAGACTGCAAGCCAACTGGGCTCCCACAGGAAGACAGAGGAGAGAAAAAAGGGAGTAGTGGAGGCAGAAAATGAATAGAGACCATTGTGTTTTTCATCAACTGAGATGGAGCAAGGAAATGATCAAATGGAACTGAGACAAATTAGATAACAGAGAATTGAGACTGCAAGACAGCAGGCCTGCAGGTTTGTTTTTTTTCACTGTGTCTGTTGTGTAAATTAACGTAGTGTTTTATCTTTAGGCTCAACAACAGGTTGCCAATGAATGAAGGGCAGAGCCTGTATAGTTTCAAGTCTCATGGTGAATTATGTGGAGAGATGGTAATGCTCTCTTTTGACTAGCAATGCACAGCAGATCAGAGTGAAGTTTTATAAAATCGAAAAGTTTCTTTTTGCAGCCCGTGGTCATTAAGACTGCTGCTCTCCAGAGGGGTGCAGTTCACTCAGCATATTCACAGTTTATAGCAGCCCTGAATCAGAAATTAGTGGCAATTTCGGATCCTACCGCCATCCTTAGCTTCGTGCATGCAGATGATGATGTCATGTTACTGCATGAATGTCTGACATTCTTATCTTTTCCCACTGGTGTGATGAACACCCAAAAAAAAAACCTGATGGCGTTTCAGTGCTCGCCACATGTGATCATCCATTATCTCATAGACGGCAGCTCACACAGGTATGTGGGTGTGTGTGTGCAGACCACAGAGCTGATGTGTGAAGTGTCCAGGTAAGTGGTGTCTGCCGCAGGATCCAGCCGTTCTCCTCTTCCCCCACAGGCTGAGTAATTGGTGTCATGCAGATGGTTTTGCTTCTCATACTTCTCATTTTGTAGTCAGGTCTATCTTGTGCTGTGGTATCTCAGCTCGGTTTGGCAGCCGTTCCGGCAAAAGGTCCACACTTTAACGGAGTATTTCCTCACCCTGACAGCCGGCAAAATGACGGGAGTCAGGCTGCATCCTTCACTTCAGGTTCAACTGAAGCAGAAATTATGAGACAGGCCTAGAAAACTGTTGCAGAACCCACTCATGTGCTCCTCTCAGGCTACGTTCCACCGGGAAAAGAAACCTTTTGCCCCTTCCCATTAATTCCCAGGACACCAGATCACCAGAGGTCAAGCCCAGAGGCTAAGTGGGACAGGACCCTAAAATGCGATGTACTTTACTTGGTAGCTCTTTTGGTGCGGATGAGGCATCAGAGTTATATGATGTAAAGTAGCATCAGCTGTAATGTGTGTTTGTTAATACAGCTGATACATGAATGTTTAAAACCTATTTCCACTCTATCTGAGCCTTTGTCATCAACTCAAACCAGGTAGAATTACATTTATAGTCTGTCTCACCTACTGTAACTTAAAACCAAACCAAAGTTTATTTATATAGCACATTTGGTACAATTAAATACAATACAATTTGCTTTACTGTTAAACAAATAGAACATTTTTAGAGAGAGAAATAAAAAAGACAATAAAACACAACATCAAACCTCTATGCCTGTTAATCTGGTCACATTTCAGCATAGGAGTGAGCTTCTATCCCTAATTTCTATGCATCCATACAGCTCCTTCATAGTAGAGTATAGAATAGACTATAGTAGTGTACAGAACAGACTCTTTAATTATATGATTTCCTCATTATATAATATAGAAACTATACCTGTACTAATTAGAAATCTGACTCACCATGTCCAGGTATTCTGGGTATGTTGAGCCACTGAAAAAAAACTCTACATGAATAAATAAAGAGTGGAGATTAAATGAAATAAGATAAAACTGAACACAGAGTTAAAATAAAAGGAAAAGGCAAAGCTAAATTAAAAGAAATAAGTAATGACAAAATGAGATTAAAAAAAAAAAGAAGAACTTAAAAAAGGCTAACTAACTCTAGATTCAATTCTGAGTTTCCACAGAACAAGAGTTCCTGGTTTTGTGGTTCCATTAAAAGAAGATCATTTATTCCCCGGACACCCACCTAGTTTAAACTCATGAGCCTCAGCGTGATGAAAAAGCCAGAGCGGTCAATCTGTGGGTCGAAGTCTCGGTGAAACATTTTCATAATGAGGTCAGGGTGATGCTGTGTGTGTGTTTGTGTGTGAGTGTGTGAGTGTGTGTGTGTGTGTGCCCCCCTTGTGTGTATGAGTCAAGTCCCTTAAGAAAGGTTCATTTCATGTATGAGTGGATTAGCCGGACAAAACCCCCGGGAAGAGTGTGGGCTGTAATAAATTATATGAAGCAGACTATGACGTCTATTCCACAGCCAAATTTAAAGGTAGCTTGATGATCAGCGCTTGTGACTGCCGGCTGCTCTGAAGCATCGACCTCTCCTCATCCCTACGACAGGTGACACGGGTTGGGGGAAGAGGGAGGGGGAGATGGTCGGTTTGTACAGAAACTGAAATTCGGGTTGGGGACTGGGTAATTCTGTGTGGCATGAGGGCGCGGGGAGTATTACATCACGTTGCAACCTGCTGTATGCTGTGTGCTCTGACAGGTATGTCCTCTGATGCCTTCAGTGCTGCTTCATTTACTTATGGAGCTGGAGCACCTTCTAGTGTCAGATGGGCTTAGTGCAATAACTAAACACCCAGACACCGACTGTTGAGTCATAGACTGGGGGTGCAGAGAAAATTACTGAAGTGTGTTTGTGTGTGTGTGTGTGTGTGTGTGTGTGTTTTCTTACCTCCATGTGAGGCAGATCTGGCAATTTTCCACATTCAGCCAGCAATGAAAAGACCAGCTGGGAGATACAGTTAAAAATGTGATTTTGTTTTGTTCTGTATAGAGCCAGCCATGGGCTCTAAATAAACTGCTTAGGGTTTCATCCGATGACAACAAGCCCTTTGCAATTTGTCACAGAACATGGGGAAAATATAGGTTTAAATAAAGGTAGTGCATTGTGCCCAGGGCTGTAATGTTAGAAGCCCACAGGAGTCATTTCAGAGGTAAAAACTGGACTTCTCTTAGGTGGCAGGGCAATTAATGCAGCCAGACAGCACCATGATATTAAAAGCAACGATTTCCAGGCTTCACATCATTTCCAAATCTAAATCTAACGACAGCTTAAAAATAAATAAATAAATAAATAAATAACATTTTATTTGTTTATTTATTTTTGTAGCTTTAGTTACATAATTATTTTGCATTATGATGTAATGTTTTGTGTTATCATGTGGTGTTTACTTGTGTGGACCCCAGGAAGAGAAGTTGCTACCGCAGTAATGACTAATGTGGATCTAAACAAATAAATAAATAAATAAACAAACAAAATAAAATGTAATTCTGATGATTTTATGACCAAAACTCTGTTTATTATACAATGGAAGCATATGCTAATTTCTCAGTCTGGGGCACGGGGTGAAATCAACAGGATCATGATTCTTCTCTGCAGCCTAAAGGCTTCATGCAGATCATACAGTGCACACTATTGTTTTTCAGAATATCCAATGCCCTTATTTATCCTGAAAGTCCAAACTCAGCAGTCTCAACCCACTGTTTCCATGTTCATAAAACTTCATGGTTGCTCAATTGTTCACTGGAAGCTATGCTGAGAACTTTCCTGTAAACTCTTAAAATTGTTGAATCTGAAAACACCAAATTTGGTAAGATTTGCAGCCACTGCTGTCCTCCTCTAAAAAAGTCAGAAGTGAAGACAGTCTTACAACCTCTGCAAAAGAGGGGATAAACATAATTGTGGATTACACAGCTTTAAGCTGCTGAAGAGGACCAACAACCGCACCACCAATATGCTGCACTGCGCTCTTTATCTGCACAAGCTATCTTTTTACTCAAGGGTCTTTTTCCTTTCGTTTTTAAACAGAGTATGAATATGGGCATTTGATGGCTGCAGGTGATCAGTTTGTTTTCATTTAAAACTTTCGGCTTGCTAAACCCAGCAGGAGCCTGTCAAGAGTTTGACTCCAGCGGTGTGTGTCAGACCAGCATCTATCAGCAGACAGAGCAAAGAAATCCAGATTATATAATATGCATGTCATTGCCAAAACTTCAAAAGGTTGATTTTATAAGCTAGGAATAAATTAAGGGAGAGAACAAAACAACAACCTATAGTATAAAACCTAAAATATAAAAATATGCAAACTATGAAACCTATCAAATTATTAAAGACATTGACATGCACTGTGTTGTTGCATATTGGCCAAAAAAATATATAAAAATTACTGTACAATACTGCCATACAGACAAAAAATAATAGAATAAAACCTAAAAATATAAAACCTATCAACACATTAAAACCTATTAAAACAACAGCAACAACCCTACAGTTCTGCATAGAGGACCATGTAATCTTCATTACAAGACCAAAACTGAAATTATGAGGTTTTCACACGACAACAGTGAATTTATCGTACATACACTGTGTGTCGTGATGGAGTGTGTGTGTGTGTGTGTGTGTGTGCAAGCCCTGACACTTTAACTGAACAAAGTACAAGCTGAGCTGTGATGTGTGGGTCTCTCTGAGCCACTTGACCCTGGCCTGACAGAGATCGAACACTATTGAACAAAGACGGGCTCGTGGCGGCTCCTGGACGATCAAAAGCACATCTCACATCACCAAGCACAACGCTCCAAATCAATTTCCTCAGTCTCTCACTTCAAATGAATTATCTGAGTATGCACTTAAGATTTCAATCTATTGCTGATTGCTGTTGTGGGTGTGTGGACTCGTGCATGTGTGCGTGTGTGTGTGTGTGTGTGCATCGGGAGGAAAGAAAGAAAGAAAATAGAAGGAAAAAAGAAAATGAAAGTGAAAATGTGCGTAAACAATATAAATGTACTTGACCTTTCTTATGCACAGCAGCACCCGTGATTGATTCTAGTATCGGGCCTAAATTGATTAACTCTATTCCCTTCATCGTTCAGCTGTACATCTGTTGCAGTTTGCATGAGCTGCTGTAAGATGTGACCAAAAATCCCATGAAGACCACTTTATGCTGCCACAAATCCCTGAGATCCAACTCTCACTGAGCGTCACTTGACTTCCCAGCCTCGCTGCTCACTCTCAGCCAAGAACTCAGCGCCCGTGTCCTTATTCCTTTTGCAGGTCTTGTTCACCGCAGCTCCCCGCTGCACTGAGCTGTACCAGGCGGACGGCCTCTGTACCTGAGGGCTGGACCACAGAGCCCGGAGAGGTCGCGGGCTGCTGCTGAGAAGCTCTGCCGGGACTCTAACTTGTTGGCTCGTGTCTGCCCACATTTCCAGGCCACAGCCTGAAGTAGCCACTCGGTCACTTGCTCAGAGCAGATGCTGCTGCCTGTGTTCTGCACCACAGCCTTTGATTTATGTCAGGCAGTGGTTTATTTATTCTGAACATGTATCATAACTAATAAAATCAAACAAAACCACAGTAATGAATGAATGATTGAATGAATTCATTAAATTAATAAAATAAAATAAAATAAAATAAAATAAAATAAAACAGCAACACAATATTGCAATTTAAATTCAAGGGAAATTAGAAAAAAATTAGAATGGTAAAGAAATCAAGTCAAAAAAGGAGTAAGAAGAAGTAAAACTTCACTTCATTATTACCGAAGTGATTTTACTGCTATATGCTTTAATGTGTATATTCAGCATAGACAACTAAGAAATAAATGGGGTTCAAACATAATGCATTTTAAAATTACATTCCCTTCTAAATTTGTAGCACCCGTCCTTATTATTAAATATTTGGACAATTTTATCAAATGAGTTTGTTCCTGTGTTGATTTTGACATGTTAGTTCTTTTTCAGGATGTGCTGCAACAATGTTGCATGTCATATTTCTGAAAAATGTCTGGAAGCAGTTGGGACACAAATATATATTCTCACTCACGCTGCAGTCATATATGATCATCTCCATGTACACAGTCACGCTATCTGGCAGTATTAAGTTTATTTAGCTTGCCTGTTTATTATGTTTTATGAGTTACTGGTGTATGAGCAAAGCAAGTTCAGTCAGGAAACTCTTCAGGTGCTGTAAGATGAGGATGATGGCGTCCTCACTGGATCGCTTTTTCAGAATTACCCAATCACCTTCTCGCGTCCTGACTCAAAGCCTTGAAAAATGTCTGGTCAGCTCAGCATGACATGGTGTCTCCAGCCACCCCACCACCTCTGCTGTGTGGACTTGCTGTTTTCCTCCCCAGCTGCACCTGCTCACATTGTTTTTTTATGTTCTGTCGGGCGACTGCGTTGCTTATCCCGATGAAATCTGTGCACGTGCAGCAGTGATTTCAGAAATCAAATGTGTGTGCAAAGCAGTTTTAGTCCACCAAACCTCTTATCATGACACGTCGATTGCATAAGCTGTCCGGACAGAAATATGTTTCTTCCAAGTGTAAGGACTTTAGTTGAACGTGAAAGTTATCAGTAATTCTTCAGGAATTACTCATCAGTGGAAACAGATAATTGTAAAGCAGCACATAATCATTCATTCATTTATTTACCTGCTTGTTGTCAGGGGAGGGTGGAGCCTATCCCAGCATGCATTGGGTTGAATTCAGAGAAACACCCTATACAGGTTGCTGCCCCACCACAGAGCTCAATATACACTCACATTAACACCTACAGACAATGGAAAGTCTCCAGTTCACCTGATTTGCATATATTTGGCCTGTGGGAGAAAAGTGGGTCGTCATAATGGTGATAAGCCTCTGCTTGCCATCCTTTGTCACAACAATTGTGAGAGCAGATTTGGGTGGGTACACTGAAAACAAGAGACAGGGACTTTAATCAAATTAGTCTTTGTGCATATCTGGTGGTTTTCCTGTGTTTCCATTGTTCACCTGCTCTCATGCTCTCCATGGTGGATCTGTACATAAAGTGGTCACTCCCGTTGTGGCATGCTACACCGTGGTCCGTTTCACCTCCACATCCCTGTCAGCATCCGTGCTGCACCAGTCCCATGCCTGGCCCTGCCCTTTTTCTTCATCTTAAGTATAGCGAGTTCAGTCTGTTCACACAGCCTGTAGAAGATCCTCCATCTTTGAAATGTGCTGCATGATTTATTTGTGCTTTGAGTATTAGCTGGCTGAAGATGTGCCACGTTTTACGAAACACTGCTTTGTGTGTGTGCGTTATTACTTTCATAATAATGATAATAATAAAAAAATACTGGTTTGTGAATTTATGATCTTTCCTTTCATGTTCTGCCTTATTACATTGTGATTATTTGTGGCCTTTTAGAGACTCTCCAGAAAACTGGAACAACCAGAAAATACCCACGCAAAGGGTGGGAGTGTTCACCACTGAGGCCAAATATTTAATCACCCGACTATATACAAAGCATTTGTTTCTGAGACGACAAGCAGCCACCATATGTTTCAGAATTTATTTCTCAAGAGCACAAAGCGAGCATGTTAATAAATCACATGGTTTGCTATGTTCTCCCCAGCAGATCGCTACAGCATGGAAATGAGCTAACATTTGATATATTTTATGAAGTTTGTATCTTCTCTGAAGTCATTTCTTATTAAATCAGCAAGCCAATAAGAGTAACAGCAGTAAAATGTTGGTTTGTCCAGGGAACAGTCCCCTCCTTGCTCTGTAAGAGGGCTCTCCTCTCTGTCCACACACCAGCTGCACTTCAGAGGGTCCACTGGTGTACTGAAAGGGTCAGTGTGACGCAGGACACACTCCGGCAGTCATGAATGTCTCTCCAACTGTGGCACTGTCTGTAATGGACACTGTGATGGAGGCATGCTGCTGACAGAGTTCACTTGGCAGAGAACATCTCTGCTGGCCTTTTTAATGGACTGTCTCTAACAAAGTCATGCACATATATGCATTCAAAAAGGCATGCTGGCACACACACACACACACACACACCTTTGAAAATGTGTGCAAAATGTACTCAGATACTCAGATAACATTAAAAGAGAAACTTAAATGTCAGTTTTGTTTGGCCGTGTTTGGATTCACGGTTGGGAAAATGCCAATGCTAAGTGCCCGGCTCCCCTGTTATCAGCACTGCATTACTGTGTGTAAATACTGAACATTCATTAACAGCCCTCAGCGATACAAAAAAATAAATAAATAAATAAAAATCGCCATCCATTTTAATGTGCTGACCTATGTATTTCCAAGGTGCAGGTTTTCGTGCTACTGGTGACAAAAGGCCCTCAAATAAGGAGGATGCAATTAAGCTCTCATGGTGAAACAGCACACAATTACTCACTCTTATAATGAAATTCATTAGCACCCGAAAAACCACTGAAATACTCCAGATGAATGGGTTTTTCCAGCGGTGTGGCTCGAAAAAGTGTTGAAAAATTGAAAACTGGAAAGTGTTGTGTTTGGAGAGGCAGGGTACCTGTGTAACCTGGTAACCTGGGACTTGTTATTAGATACTAATTTTCTGTTTTGGTACACGTCTATCATCTCAGAAAAGAAGATCCGCAGGTGTTCACAGACCGAGCAGCGAGAAGCCGTGGGAGTTGTTCAAAACATTTCATGCAGACACCCGGCAAGAAGCCTCTTCGCTCTGCTGTCAATTTTGCAAACAATACAAACAGACTGCACACACACTTACAGTATGTGGAGCTCAGTGAGTCACTTATGAGTGAGAATATTTTCCATGCAATGCAAAAATAGAAGGAAGACACAAACAGGGCTATTATTTAGGTGATGCTGGTGCCACAGGTGGGGCTGCACTGTGGAGAATCTCTTCGATACACTTGTGTAATCCATGCATTTATTTTCTGTAGTCGCTTATCCTAATCAGGGTCACGAGGGGGCTGGAGACAATCCCAGCATACATTGGGCAGATTTTGTATAATCTGAGTGGGTAATTGCTACGAAGATTATTTATTGTTTATTATAAGATCCCCATTATCTTATGCAGTAATTTCTAGTCTTCCTGGAAGTCATGATAAAAATTCACAGCACTACATTGAAAAAATAACACCTTTAAATGTATTCATGTCACAGCACATATACAGAGTCTAATGCGACATACATATTCATACTTCCTTTCCCTCCTTTTTCTCCTTTTTCCCTCGCTTTCCTTCCTTTCATACAATCAGACATTTAAACAAAACAAAGAAAATTATCCACTGGCAGAACATCAGCAACATACTTAAATGGAAGTAATATTCACACAACTGAGTAACTTAGCAGTCGCAGTGGCAACCCCATACAAACACTTCAGTGACCAATCAGTGGCAAACATCAACTTTTTCAGTAGTGGTAACATTTTCAGTTGTTTAGTATCTTATATCTTTATTGGATGATGAACTCAATTTTCGGAGAATACAGACAACACTTTTTTAGCAAGAAGACTTTTATACTTGAATTTTGTAATATGCTGGAAAAGGTCTCTGTTACCCCTGTGGAAAGCAGTCATATTTTCAATATTACAGTCTGGTTTGGGGCTGTAAAGGCAAAGGTAAAAAAAAAAAAAGCTTGGCAGGACTGTCAAAACGGCTGGCAGCCTCGCAGGCAGGCAGCAGAAACAGCTTGATGAGCTGTATAGGGCTGCTGTCCGCGGGAAACTTATTGGAATAGAGCATGTCCCGAGTCAACCTCTTCCCAAAATTTTAGGACATGCATAGCTACAAGAGCTCTTCTCTCCCATTAGCCTCCTAAATTATTCTGTCTTTTTTTTCATGTGTTTTTTTTTTTAAATAATAAAAATGGTTGTATGTTGTTTGCAGTGCTTATGTTAGACCAAAGACAAGTTTCCTAACATAGTTGGACAATAAAGTTCTATTATTTTCTGTTTTGTTCTACTTTGTTCTATTCATTCTTTCCCTGTTACAGCTGTGTTTTTTCGGAGAGCTTTTTTGGGAAGGTGTCGTCCTGCTTGTTGCACACTTGTGGGCATGTAAAGCCCTTTGGGACGGTAAACAGTGATATTGGGCTCGGGGCTTGAACTTGAATTTCTGTCCTGTCCCGTCCTTTCCTGTCCTGTCTGGTTCCATTCTGCCCTGTCCTGCTGTGTCCTCTCCTGTCCTGTCTGGTTCTGTTTTGTGATTTCTCGTCCTGTCCTGTCTTGTCTTGACCTGTCCTGCCCTGTTCAGTCCTGCCCTGTCCTGTCCTATCATGTCCTCTCCGGTCCTGTCTGGTCTGGTCCGATCCAGTCCTGTTCTGTGCTGTTCTGTCTGGTCCCGTTCTGTTCTGCTCTGTTCTGTCCTGTCTAATAGTAAAGTAAAACTGTAAACCGCTGAAGTGAAAGAAAGAAATAAATAACCTTCAGCGCTGCGGAGATTTGTTGGTGAGGGAGTCGCACTGCTGTCCAGGTCTTGGGTCTCATTTGGGCCAACACGGAGGTCTAATCATTGCACAACTATGTGGAGTCAGCAACCAAAATATGTCACCTCTCTGCCGGGGAAATATTGACTCCGAGCATTGGGATTAAAAGCTGCGATTGAATTACATACCACCGGAGAGGAAGGTGTCACCGGGAGACGGGGGAGCCGGAGAGGAAAGGTTTTGGAGGGCGGAGGTCCAAGACACAGGAGAGAATCATTCTGAGCATGTGCAACCAGCCAAAACTATGAATTTTCTGCTCACTGACGAGCTTTGACAAGGATTGATTGCACCTGAAATTCCCTGTTTCCAGTCTCGCCTGTCTGTAAGTACAGTGCATGAGGTGAGTTTCTTCTTGGGCCTACCTGTGCATTCATCAGCCGTACAAAACCAGACGTCAAATATAACCAGTCATTCTCCCCTATGTAGAAACACCCCCCCGGCAGAGAGCTAATGCAAGCACAAAGAGCCCTCCCTCATTATTTAGCCATTTGCTGTGCGATAGGGTATTCATCAGCGCTCCAAAGACAGGCTGATCAAGCTGAATGACATGCCTTATGACTCATATGTGTGTGTGACAAAGGTAAAGCCGACTACTGTATGAGTCACTGGAAGCCAAGGCATCTGTTCACATGTTGAGATGTTTTTACCCTTATTTCCACTGTCTGGCAACCGCTAATGACTGCAGATGTGATGTAATAGGATGTAAGATTCTGCTGATCACACAGCACAGCTCAGGCCAGGCTTGATCAACTTTTTTAAAAAAAATGAAAAAGAAAAATGTAAAGAGGGAGGCAAAAAAAAAAAAAAAAATCAGCAGAACTTAAATTATTGTACCAAATCTTTATCATCGCAAGACATTTCTACTCAATCGATATGGTGCACTGACAGATGAAATAAGGAGGCAGCCAGCGCTAAAAATAAACCATCCAAATATGAAATGTGTTTCTCTCAATATTTTTTTATGTACTCACTTCACTCTCACGTGGTACAGCTCTTTTCAATTTTATCAGCGCGTCGGCAATAACAAAAACAAAAATAAAAGCCTCAGAATAATGTGACTGATAAAAACAAAGCAACCGCTGAATGTAAGTGTAACAAATGTGCCACACGTTATTGCTTTATTGCATTATTCATTGCCTCCAGTTATTGATGCCACTCATTGCCAGTTCTCCGAGCAAAGGCAAAATTTGAGATGTGATATACCTTTCTACAGCTTCTAAACACTCATATTGCTTTTTTACTTCATATGTTTGGCAAAATTTTCTTCTTCTTCTTCTTCCTCATTACATTTTACTTATATTTAACCCTGGAGCCGTCATTTATGGCTCCAGGGTCACAGCAATCTAACTGTAATTTTCACACTAAACCAGTGAAGCCAGTCATAAAATTGGGGGGAAGAAATAGACTGGAGGACACAGATGAACAAAATCCCTTTGGATTCAACGATGGACATGTTTTACTGTAAAGCACATTGAACTTGCCTTGACATACGCGTGATGGGCATACATATAATGAAAGTGTGTGTGCATGCGTGTGTGAGAGAGTGAGAGCGAGGTCGGGGGATGAGGGAAAGTGGAGGAGGCAAAGATGTAGAAACAGGCTGTTTAATAGGATGCTTCTGTGATGAAGAGAGGGAGAGGGAGAGAGAGAGAGAGAGAGAGAGGTGGGGTGAGGAGAAGTAGTCTTTGTGGCTCTCAGCTCTCTGGTACACAAAGAGGGGAAGTGGAAGCAGCTCTCATGCACTCAAGCGCCGAAGATCAAGTGCCACATAAACAAACTACCACGTAAACAAACTGCTGGAGTGAAGGGAAACTTGATGGACATGAATGTTCTCACATTTCCTCTCCTGTTTGCCTTCTGAAGAACAAGAGGACGAGGCTTCAAGGATTCCTCCACATGCAGGTGAGTTTTCAGCCACAGAAATAAACTTATTCTAATAACGCTCTTGCACGTTGAATGGAGAAATGATCTCAGAATGGATATCCAAAGCCTTCGCAATTTGCCCAGCATTCATTCCTAACAAGGGAACATGTGTCAGTGTTAGTTGTCGCTGAGGTAAGTTAGCTCTGTGAGTCATCTTGATTTATATCTGTGCTGGCCATTCACACCGATGGTTCAATGAACTCGCTGTGCTGCTGCCTGTCTGCGTGCGTGCTGCCTACACCAACTCTGAGCGTATCTTAAATACTATGGACAATTTAAACCTGTCTGAGTAGTTTATTTGGACTCAAACATTGTGTATGAGGCTGCAACCGGACAAAACTATGCTCTGCCTTAGTTTGAAGTGTGGGATTTTTCAAAATAAAGATGGACAAAGATTTAAAAATACACTATTTTTACTATGTACGTAACAGTTGCACAACTCATTTTCTGACCTTAAGGCTACTCTAATAGGCAGATGCAGCAGTGAAAAGCCATTGTTTACACTCTTTTGGAATAAACAGCATGCTTTAGATCCAGTCGAGCACATGATTTTTAGATGATTTTATAAAATGTAGATGCAAAACAGTTAAAAAAGGGTGTTGAATTATTATCTAATCCTTCTCTAATTAAGTATGTCAGTCTTGGTTGAAAAACTGCTTTTAATTAAAACCTTTTTCCATATATTCCATCAAAGTGTTTCATCTGGTAGTTTGCAGCCACCAAGCTGATTGTATTTTAAAATTTATGGCCACATTTTTGAGTCTGTTATTGAGTCTCACTGAGTCTCCCTCTCCAAGCTCCCCATTCACATTTGCTGCAAGCAAACATAAACAAGAGCAAACACATCATGCTTTCTGTTGAGCAGGCCGCAGCCTTATTATTTGTCTTCTTCTTATCTTAAAATTTTCCCCCTCTGATCTCCCATTTTAGGTTTGGTAGCCTCTATCTTTCCTGCCAACAGATATGAAGCCGGCGTTGAACTGCTCCTTTGTGGCTCTTTCCACCACCTCTGCCACCACTCTCTACACTGACATAGGCTGCCCTGAGGCTGCAGTAATGTGTGGAATGAATATCTCCTGGGTTCTGGCTAATGCCACCGCCCAGGACCTGGCTGAAATATGCCTGAACGAGACGGAGTATCTGGCTCTTTTCCTGGGACCCCTGACATCCCCCGTATTTCTTCCAGTCTGCGTCACCTTCCTCATCATCTTTGTGGTGGGAGCCATGGGCAACACCCTGACCTGCGCCGTCATTGTGCGCTACAAGGTGATGCAGACACCCACCAACTACTACCTGCTGAGCCTGGCGGTGTCAGACCTGCTGGTGCTGGTGCTGGGCATGCCCTTAGAGCTCTATGAGATGTGGCAGAACTACCCTTTCCTGCTGGGGGAAGGAGGCTGCTACTTCAAAACCTTCCTGTTTGAGACGGTCTGCTTCGCCTCCATCCTCAACGTCACGGCGCTGAGCGTGGAGCGCTACGTGGCCGTGGTGCACCCCCTCAAAGTGAAACATGTCACCACGCGTGCCCATGTCAAGCGCGTCATCCTCTCGCTGTGGGTGCTGTCCATGCTGTGTGCTGTGCCCAACACCAGCCTCCATGGGGTGGTGATGCTGCCTCCAAGGTTTGGACGGGAGTTCCCCCAGTCTGCTATATGTGGTGAGTATGGAGTGTAAGCTTGTGTAGCATGGTGACAAATAGAGCTATTAATTAACAAGATTAACTGCAGCATCACACAGAACTGGTGCACATTGCCAAGGGTGTAAGTGGATTTTTTTGTATGTATGACATGGAGTGCTGCTCGAAGCTTAGCCCATCAGTTTTAATTTATGGGTGCTGGATATCACTGTAAAAATGCATCATTCCCCAAAGCTTGATCAAATTTGACCAGGCAGCGTCTGAAAAATTGAGTGTGAAGCCTGGGCCCTGTTGGCCTGGTGGTGGCACTGCGGTGGGTTAATCAAGATTCCAGACCCCAGTGTCAAAATCCATCATTCCCCCAAGTTACATCCAAAACAGGCCAGGCCAGCAGAGGCTCATAAATTGTGTATGACGGACGAGCAAAAAGGATGGACAGAGCCCCGTAGTCTTTTTCCTGACCTTCGATCGTGGGGGGAAAATGACAAAAAGGGCTCAGAGGTTTGTGTGATGGGAACTGACATAAAACCCACGGTGGGCCTGGCTTCATGCTCAACTTAAGCCGGTCTCCAGCTCTGTGTCGATACACTCAACTAAATGCATAAAACACACAACTCCACATTGTTACACTGCTGCAAATATTATGTTTTCCACAACAGTAATTAAATCCCCCGGTGCCTCCGTTCTCAGGTCTGGTCAAGCCCACCTGGATGTACAACCTAATCATCCTGGTCACCACAGTGTTCTTCTTCCTGCTTCCCATGCTGATAATTAGCGTCCTGTACCTGCTCATTGGCCTGCGGCTACACAGGGAGAGGGTAATGAGTATGGTGGAGGCCACGTCGAGCTTTGGACCAGAAAGCCTCTCCAATTCAAACAAGCAGAAGCAGAGGACGAGGCACCGGCAAGTCACGAAAATGCTGTGTAAGGTGTCATTTGAACTATACTTCCTACAGCTCGCTAATGAGCAGTAAGCTGAATTTAAATGGACTCTGTGTGTGTGTGTGTGTGTGTGTGTGTGTGTGTGTGCCTCAGTGTCTGTGAGTGTGTGAGCATGCTCATACTGTGCCCCTGGGCCTCTCTCTGTTCCTTTTTCATCAGTCCATTTTATCATCGTTTGACTTGACCATGTTACACCCCATCCTCCTGTATGTGATGCGTGCAGCTGGTTGGATTTGATATGTGATGTTACTGCACATCTCTAGGAACGTGGTGTGTGTATGTTCCTACAATCTGGCGTTCTGTTCCTTTTTTTTTTTTTTTTTAACAACCTATCTGTCCATTTTGTATTCCTTCAGCTCCTCTGTTCATGTGACCTGTCTTTCTGATGGCCAGGTGTGCTCGTGGCTGTGTTCGGCCTTTGCTGGGCCCCCTTCCACGTGGACCGCCTGATGTGGAGCTACATCGACACCTGGTCCGTGCAGCACCTCAAGATCTTCGAGCACGTGCACATCATCTCCGGAGTCTTCTTCTACCTCAGCTCTGCCGTCAACCCCATCCTCTACAACCTCATGTCCACCCGGTTCAGAGAGATGTTCAGGCACATTACATGTTATTCTGCCACCTGGGGAGTGATGCCCTCGCGCAGCTTACAGATGACCCCGCGCAGCACCGTGTGTGAGAAAACACACAATGACGGAAGCCCGATTAAAGACTAAAATTGGCTGAATCTGATTCCAAACCCTGCTGAGCCTGTCTGTACCACAGAAATGAAATGGGCTCAGCTCATTCGGTTTCTATGCACCGAGGCAAGTCGCACTTATGGAGGAGAAAAAGAAAGGGACAGCATATATTGAATCAAAGTGAATGTATGCAACCAAACAAAATGAAATATTACATCAGCAACCTCTCTGAAAAGGTCAAGGCTTTGGCTGAGGAATGAAATGATTAGACAAATATGATATGATAATATTTTCTCATCCCGTATCTCTAAAGGAAACCGTTTTGTGAAATAGGTGAATGTAGTTATTGTATGAGAGATGTACTAGTTTAAGTTTTGCTGGAGCTTTATATCTCCAGTTTTTCATATTTACTGCCGCTGCACAGTGCGGCGCGCAAACAACAAACATCTGATCAGAGTTGGAGTGTCAAGGTTAAATGCATTTATGGCAAACAACTGCAGTTTCCAGTATAAAACCAAGGGCAGGAATATAGCTGATGTTGTGGAGTGTTATACCTCAAGGAATGAATAGGTTTCATTAAAAGCTGACAAGGAGAACAGTCACTGAAGAACAAACATAATCATCATGAATGTCTGCAAAAGGCCTGCAGCATGTATTACCCGTGAGAAAGTTAAATAATCTTGGGCCTTACAAGGATTTCAAATACGTTCAGAAAATACTCCAGGCGTAATGATTTTATATGCCATAATACATGTGCATAATGCATACTCTATGTGTTACATCCATTCCAGCACATATTGCTTGGAAAACTGTGTTGTGTAATGCCAATATTTATATATGCTGAAGAGTAATGTGATTTATCTATCTTACAAATTATGATGGTTGGCTTAAAGCTGCACCATGCAAAATTGCATTGAAGTGGGGACCCTATAGAGGCAGTGTTCATGTTTGTCCAGTGCACCATTAAATATCTTATATATTAGATACTGATCTTCTGATGGGCCAAGATTGTACAGGTTCACTGTTGTTGTCATTTTCACTGTTTTATGTCAGACAATACCAGGAATTAATTTAATAATGTTAAAGATCTATTGTAGTTATATCTTTCACTATTTAAACATGCATGTATCCCTGTCTCTGTATTCTGTCATTGTACTCTGTGGTAATCCTTGTCGTGTTATGTGTTGCTGGATCCAGTGTCCCAATTATTAGTTAAACCCTGAAACATGCACAGTGTTTAACGAGTCTCCTTATTTCTTTGCTGCGGCACTCCTCTGCCTCCTCTCAAATCTCAACCGCAGGTCAGAAATATTTCCCTTTTTAAGTGCTGGGTGCTACCTGTATAATGCAGTTTCTGATTACTGATGAAGAAAGTGTTGCACTCAAACAAGCTGATGTGTCTAGTGTGCTGTCTGATTACGGCTGTGGGTGGAGAAAACAAACTTCTGGAGACGGCTGAACTGCTGAGTGGGATGGAGGTGGAGGGATGAGGAGGAGAACAGGGAGGAAGACGAGGAGAAGCCAGCGGGTCAAGATAGAATCACGGTACACTTGTGAAGTAGAATGGTTTTCTTAATTTGGATAAATGAAGGCAAATAATGAGGAGAAGAAGAAGGGGGAGGACAGACTGATGGAGCGACGGAGATGAGTGACCTGACATGATACAGACAGATGAGTTTGGAATGACTTGGTGTTATCGGTGTGCCGCAGCAGTGCTAATGAAATGCTTTCTACTCACAATTTCCATTACCATAGCAGAATGCAATATTTAGTTTGCACCCCTGGCTCCACAAACAGAAATTCATTTAAAGGGATATATTACTATTTGCCCAAGTAATGGTTTTCAATCATGAGCACGGGGGTATGATTACCATCGCCGGCACTTCAAGCATGACAGTGTAAAAACAAACAAACAGCGTCATTAAACTTTGAAGAATTACATGAGCAGGATGTCAGTCCAATGAAATTAAAGTAAATATCAACCCAAGTGGCAAATGCAGTTTTCTTTATGTGTCTGACTTTCACTCATACACATTCCCATGGATTACAAAATGGATATTGATTCTCAGCTTTTTTCAGTTTGGTGTTTTGGAGTTCTCACTCAAAAGAATCACATCCAGGGGTTTACTTTGCTGCCTTCAAGTGGAACAATAAAAAGCAGGCGCTTGCTGGCAATTGTCGGCCGGAGAAAGCGCAAAGTTTTTCATCTCTGGACATGGCAAAATGTTTTTTTAATGTGCTAAAACCCGGCCTACATACGAACTGTGTAAGTATTATATATGCACCATAATGGAGTGTCCTGACTCACAAGATAATGAAATGACTAAATTACATTTGGTAATTTAGGCATTCGGTTGGCGCTCTCGTTCAATTAGTGCAGGAGTAAATTAAGCCTCAACTGATAGATCACCGCCATTACATTAACACCAGCGTTATAGTGAGGGATGTGAAGCTCAGAGCTATAGCACTCTGACAATATTCTTATCACCCGGGAGAAATCATGTGAGACAAGTGCTTGTAAAAGAAATGAGAGAAATAAGAGCAAATGAGCAGTAGAAGGGATGTTACTTAAAGATAAGAACCCATTCGAGAGAGCAGAGGAGGGAGATTTGAGACGGGGGGGATATGATTCACCGGAGAGGAGGAGATGTGAGGTGTTATCTAAAGAAATTAGTTTCAGTGTAGCATGAGGATGATCTGTTGGTCCGACTCGAGCTGGAAGGTAATTTCGACATGGGAGAGGCATTAGAGTCCAGACCTGGTGAGCGAGGACCGGTCGGAGCAGATGGTCGTGACAGAGAGCATGGCGCGGGCTGGCGTGTGAGGCTGCTCTGCGGCCTGGAGGTAAAGGAGTGTGGCTCATTAGCAGACACGGGGATTTTGAGTTCAATACAAGCATCCACACACAACCAGTGGAGGGAGAGCGACGCACAACGGCCAACAACACCCTCACCAGGCAGCGGGATACACAAAAAGTACACTGAAGTACAACTGAAACTTAAAGGCAGAATGAGCAGGATTTTCCAAAGACTCATACAAAAATAATCCCTCTCAATCATCACTTACGAGCCACCAGCAGTGTGTGTTGGTGTGTGTATCTGCAGAGATCCTGCCCTCTGCCTGGAGTTCCTCGTTTTGCTGAGCCCAGGACTCTTCTGGGCGTCTGCCTTTGGGCAGTGGGTGAGTAGCTCCCAGCCAATCACAGCTCGCAGTGCCAGACTGATAGCACCACATCCAATAGGAAGCTACAATAATCGGACGATGGACCGCAGAAAAAAGGAAATATAATGAGGTGAAATGTGGACAAAGCCTGTTCCACAACAACAGTGAATCTGGGGTTGGCTCTCACCCACTAGCAAACACTGAGGGAGAGGATGAGGATGAAGAGGGACATGGCGATGGCCTGTTTTCTGCTGGACAGGACGGTGCCAGCGGCTAAAATATTTGTTTTTCCTAGGATGGCAACATTACATTTTGGGGGGAAGCGTTTTATTCCTTTGCCGCCCTCGTAGTTCAGCCAGGGAGGAGGGGCCCACGTGGACTGTTGTGTTTACAAACTGCAGCTGACTATTCCTACTCATTCTGTCTTTAATTTGATATTTTACCTTTTACATTCATAGGGCGCAGGTTGATGCCATAACTGCAGTAACAACAGGACTGCAAAAATCTCCATCTTAACACGTCATCATATTTTTCTTCGAACAAGTGAAAAAAGCTGCCAGTGGGATGTTTTCTGGATTTCTTTCAGGACTTTTTTTTCCCTGCAAACCAGTATAACCATGTTGAAACAATGCAGAAAAAGTCACTGGTTTATCTCATCCTACTGGCAGATTTTTCTCTTGTTTTAAGAAAAACAAGATCATTACGGTGAATATGAGACTAAATGACTCAATAAGATTTTTGGATGTGAGTGCAACATTGATATTTGCTTCCCTGGATATTTGTAGTCACCATCAGTCTGTTTAAATGTAGATGATGTGCTGTAACACTGATGCAAACTGCTGTGATAAGGACCCAGGTCATGCCTACGTTTCTGTTAGCTGCACTCTTTCCTGTAGAAGCTGAGAAATCAAGGTTTATGTAAAACACCAAATTATTGTGGGAAAAAAAAAAGTCTCAATGGCAATGATAACAGATTCACGTTACACATTTAAAATCAAATTTTGTTTCAAGATAACCTTGGCAGTAAGTGATATTGTTGAAAGAAAAAGAAGCATCGCTGGAGGCTTTTTCCCTCTCTTTCATATTTTATGCTGGCTCTGACTAGAATTGGAGTGTCAAGGTTACCAACACCACAATATCAGGCTAATAAGCAGAGCACCAAGTGCAGCTCTCCTGTATTAAAAAAAAGGACCCAGGATGCTACTAAATATTATCACACACAGTGACTCTCTAAAATCCAGTTCTGGAGAGGTACATATTGCTCGACAATGTGACGGCGCAGAGAGAGCTATCAGCAGCGCGTTGACTGGATCTGGCACCACTTCATCATTTTCATTTTCGTCTTGTCATATCAGTCTCAGACGAAAGGATTAGCTGTCCAGCCAATTCATGGCAACAGTACTGCACCAGTCCAGTAAATCCCAGAATAAATGAATTCTGCTGTGACTGAGCCTTTCTTATGTCTACACACTCATGTTGTCGTGCTAATATGACTCACGCAACTGCACAGGCGAGAGGGAGAGTGAATGTCCCCTGGAGGGTGGGAGAAGTCATGACTCCTGCACTTTGATGTGTTTTTCCCCACCGAGAAAGGGCCAGCAAACTGGTACTGTGGGTACAAATTAATTTATTAAGAGCCTTTATATTGGAATAGTAGGCAAAACTCTGAGGTAGCCACTATATTATATTATTCTGTGGTTCATCTGTATATTAATTATTGTGACAAAAGCTTGGAAATGTACTCATCAGAAAAAAATTGAGTCCATATACCGTCTTCAGAGACAAACACTAAGAATAATAGAATAATTAGTTGTGTACAGTGAAAACATTCTGCTCAGCCTTTATTTGTTCAGTTACGTGTCAACACTTTTAATCAAGTAAATCATCTCCAGACTGCTTTATTTGTTCATTATCCCTTAAAAAGAGCCTTTCCCCTGAGTTCTGCGTCAATAATTATATGGAAATATATTGTGAAAATTACTCCACACATAGCTCTTGGCTCCTTAGACCCCCTCATTCTTGTACTTCCCAATCTCAGTTTGGTAGATATTACTGGGGCTCCAAAATATGAAATTTTCTGCCTTTTACTTTTCTTAAATTTGTTTCCACAGCAGTTTAAAATCACTTTGAAATCACTTCTCATAACCAATCAGTATTTTCCACATGGACTGCCTATTTTAGTTGTGTCAAACAAATATTTTTCCAAGACCAAAGGTCTATTATGAATACCGTCTTTTTTCTCTATCTACTTGTTTGTGCTTATTTTCTCCTATCTTTGTTCTCCTATGGAAACTCAAAGCCATATCACATGAGTGCACTCTCTTTGTCTGTTAATGATAGGAGTTGTGTATTGTGTGTGTTCACGATGTGTACATACATGTGTGGTTGTGTGTGTGTGAGTGTTTTCTGACTATGACTAATTCATTATACTTGTGCAATGGGGTATTTATGGGATGCACTTTTACTTTATTTATAATTAACTGTGAGACACATACAGATAGTTTATACTTCATTGCTGAAATTATCTCCAGTTATATGCTGCCTGGAGAATGTCACTTTTTAAGCCCCTTGAGGGTTTTTAGGCAATTCTCCCTCACATTTCCCTGCTAATTTTATTTTGTATCTGTATGTGTAAATAAACAAGCCAGCCCAGTTTCCAGTGAGGAGAAGCCCCAGCCCAAGCCATTTCACTGGAGCACTTGCTGATGTGCACAGACACCGTGTTAACATTAGCTGAGATATTTTCTGCCATGGGTGGCTGAATAAATTAACTGTTAAAACTCATGCGAATCCCCATTAGAGCCAGCCAGTTCCCGCCAACCGAGATCACGTATCATCCGCCTCACTTTGTCAGACGCCGAGCGTGCCAGCTAGATATTATCTGAATGTGAGACTCCCTGCTGGCTCAATTGGCCCACACTGTGTCTTTGCAACATTGTGGGGTTTGATTATATCTTCATGTCACTCTCTGCTGCACACTATTTAATAAAGCAGAAGTCCAGACAGTCCAAAAAAACAAACAAGCAAACAGACGAGCAAAACACAGCTGAGCTTGACGATTACAGAACCTGGAATCCTACTAGAGTTTATTCCTGCACCCAGGGATAAACTCTGAGCCCATTTCTTGCGAAGGGTTTAAAATAACTTTATAGCACATCTGTTTAATGTCCTGCAGGAAGATTATCTATATAAGGGCATCGTAGTGGGCTCGCACTCTCACACTGGACTCCCGTCTGTAAATTAAAGAGACAATTGTTGGGCCGTTGTGTTTGGCACACAGAAGAATTATGTAAAGCGGACTAATGTTGCTGAGGAAATGCTGAGAAACTTTTTTTCTTTTCTGTGACAGCATAACCAAGAAAATAATTTATATGTGCCAAAGTGAGGTAATTTTTTTTTTTTTTTTTTTTTAAGATGGCTTTGGGCCTCAAACTCATATCTTGTGTGAGAAAATGGGCTTTTATGCATTAAAGTTGCAATTAGTTGCTTTTTGTTAACATGAACAGTCAGGTTTGCTACAAGATAATGATACATGAATTTGCTGATGATAAAAAGTGCAAAATCCTAACTGGGTTATATTAAGGCAGTGGCTCATAATCCTTGTCCTGAGACCGAGAGCACTGCTAATTTTCATTCTACTCATCTAATATTGGCTGATTTACACCTGGGATGTTGGGCGAATGCAATTAAATGCATGGAAAGCAGTATCCTGGGTCCTGGGGAGCATGGAACCACTGCTCTAATGGTTATTTATCACATAGCAATAGTGCTATCTCTTATAACTCCACCACAGGACTGGTTTAGCTAATTAGCACCAAAAAAGCACTGTCTTGGGAGGCACCATGTCTCCTTCCTCTGGAATCAACTAACTAAACAAAAAAGCCTCAAACACAGACCAAGTTTCAGGCTGTAATTGGTGAGATTGACTAAAGCATGTTGTCACCTGCAGGGATTGCTTTCATCTACCAGTATTGAGGCTGCAGTTAATTATGTATGGAAGAATAAGATACTGTTTCTCTGTTTAATTATATCTATGCTCAATAAAACTACAAATTTGCAACTGAGGAGTAACTTATTGCTTACAAAATAATTGCACAAACATAACGCACATATTTACCCTTTCAGGTCTCATTTTTTTGGAGCAGAGGCTATATGGGGAAAAAACCTCGGGTTGTATAGCATTACTTAAGTCCAAAATGTGTTTTGCCACCCTTGTGTTGATAACATTACAGGCATAGTAGAGAAATATGTTTTAAAATACCAACACAGTCTGTGCACGGATAAACATAGTAGATTGTGAGAAAAGTAGATTGTGTGAATATATTCTGTTGAGTAAGAAATAACCAGGCTGAATCATCCGTTTAAAGCAATTATTTTTTTAGTTTTTAAGTTACACACAAAATACAGAAAGAAAACTGATGAGGGAAAAAAGTAACAAACAGTGGCAAACACAAAAATTTAATTAAAAAAAGAAGGAAGGAATATTGTATAAAAAAGATAAAAATGACCATAGTATTCAATCAAAAAAAAATACAGTAATGTAAAAAAAAAAAAACAGAAAACAATAACAATAAAGTATAAGATGTATATAATTTCAAGCATACAGTCTAGGCACCACAGAGATTATAATATCATCTAAATTTTAGGTTCCCTACTATAGTTCAGTGTATAGTAAATAACCAGAAAACAGCTTATGGTTATCATAGGCATGAAAACCATGTCTGAATATTAAATAACAGGCTGCTCACATCCCCTGAGCATCTGTACACTGAAAACACTTTGTAGAAAAAACAAACAGCAAAAGAAAAGAGAATCTACAACTAGAAAGGCTGTAGAAAACATCTCCTGAGGTAACATGTGTGACACGCAGGCTGTCAGATTTTTTTTTTTTTTTTGTCATCCCTCTGAACTTTTTTTTTTATGCTTCAAAGGTTTTTGGGACAGTATTTCTTCTCGAACCCGGCCACATCAAACTTGCGAAGGCAGCCTTTGTAGTTCATGTAGCGGATCTTTCCAAAAATAGGCCTCTCTGCCCAGCCCTGGTCATGGATGCCACAGATAGACCACATACAACCTGCAGGAGGCAAACGCAGCAGGGACAAAGCAGACATTTGTGAGAAAAACGATGGTGAATCAGCGCCACCTTTGCGATAATGAGATAAAAACAATTTAGCCTGTGCCTTACCAACAAAACCGTTGGGATCCTGCCCATCCAGCTCATAACGGTCATTTAGGTAAAGGGCAATAGAGAGCGCTTCCTCTGGCGAAGAAGTCCATTCCAAAATCTTTTTCGCCCAGTACATCCTCAGGAAACCATGCATCTTCCCCTCACTGACCATCTGGTACTGAAGGTGAGACAATACATGGTAGAAAGAAAGCTTGTTTACACTACATTCAAACAATGCAAAGACTAACTTCCACATGATAAATAAATAAGCAAGATGGTTAAAAAGGACCAAACCAGTGATTTTTCATGTTTAGCCTAACATCTAAAAAATGTACACGTCATGTTTCGGCTGATCTTTAGCATTACAACCTCAATATCATTTTCATTCATTTATTCATTTGCCAAAGCGCTTATCCTCATGAGGGTTGGAGGGGGGGCACATTCATGCACACATTCACACCTAGGGACAATTTAGTATGTCCAATTCAGCTGACCTGCATGTGTTTGGACTGTAGGAGGAACATGCAAACTCCACAGGGAAAGGACCCTGGCCAGCCAGCCGGGAATCGAGCCCAGGACCTTCTTGCTGTGAGGCGACAGTGCTAACCACTGCGCCACTGTGCCGCCCCAATATGTGACAATATCATTTTTTCCAACCGTTTTATCCAACCATTGGTTTCCATTCATTCCACTACGATATGAAAATGAGCTTTCAGAGACTTCAAACTTTCTTCACACTAGTATGCCATCACAGGAATAAAGTTGTATATAGTGAATTATTATGAATGTCGATGACTTCTGAAAAATCTTTGTGAAATTTGGGGAAATTATATTAAATGGGGAAAACATTGCAAATGACCGGGATGGTCCTTTAAGATGCTTTAAATAATAACGTGAGGTGTACTGTGTGTGTGTGAGTCAGTGTTTGTACCTGGGCTGCATTCCAGAGCTTGTCATGGGTCTTGGCTTTCTCCAGCTGCTCTCGTGTGTAGACGTATGGCCTGGGATCTTTGGCGTGATCTTTCAAGGTCTTCTGTGCCCACTCATAGGCACCTGAATGCAACACAGATCATAGAGCAACATTAAAAAAAAAAAAAAATAGACCAATTCAATTGTGTGGCAAATTAATGATGGTGGATCATCTGAATGCCATGCTGATGCCATCTACCAATTTATTAAAAGGAGTATTTCACCCAAAAACTGTACTTTGTTTCAAGTGGTCTTAAATGTTTCAGTGTAATCTCATGCCTCACAGAGAACTAAGCTTCCCAAAGTCTTTGTTCCAAGAAAAAAAAAGCAACATAAAACACTTTTGGAAGATGCCTCAAGCATAAGGGCAGACTGACCATACAAACAGAGAGTCAAGACCTGCCTCATAATGCATGAGGAGTTTGAGAATTTTAAATGGGCTTTTTCTTATCCTGTATGCTGGTGCTTGGCGAAATTGGTAATAAACTCTGTTTATTTCAGTTTTTGAAGCCCAGATCTCTGCGAGGCATGCAGATATGTTTTTATCATTAATATCCAGGACAACTCGGGGTGAGTAAACACGAAATATTTAACTGTTGGGTGAAGTTTCCTTTAGGATCTCAACTGACCTTTAACGTTGTCATAGTTCTTGTTGTAGAAGCAGAAGTTGTCGGTCAGCTCCCTGCGCACCACCAGCTCCTCGATGAAGGAAGAGACAGACTCGCCTGCATTCTTCCCCAAACGCCGAACCTCCAGCGCCACACGCTGGGCTGACAAGTGCCCTGATGCAACGGAGCCCAGAATAGACAAAAAAGGTGTACAGGGACAGTGGTAGAGAGACAGAGTGGATGAAGAAATTAAGAGAAAATGAAGTGGAGAGACAGAATACAGACATTAGTGGGAAACAGGAGATAAAAATGGTAAAAAAAAAATTTCATTTTAGCAATAATTCTGAGTTTATAAAGATTAGTCAATGGATTTCCATGGTGGCTTGTATGTTTTTCAGGGTTTCTGTGACTGAAAGAAACATGTTTACCTAAAGAAAACAGTACTACAACTATACTGATTGTGCTTTTTTTTTTCTACTGACCGAAGCGGATCCAGGGGGAGAGCTGGCTGAGGGCAGTACGGTTTGGGTCGTTGCGCTGGGTGCCAAAAAGTTTGAGCCGCACATCAATGAAGGACTCCAACATGGCCATCCCTGCCCTGGTGCCAGGCGTAGCCCAGCTTACCTCTCCCACTGTTTTGTCAACCTGCAGCGAGGCCAGGGTTTTGGTCCAGTCTACCGGCTGCAAGGTGAAGACAGGAGAGGCGAGAACATCAGAAGGGGCCGCTGTCGACAGATGTGACAGATGAGCTACAATATGCTCTGGTGTTACTAAGAAGTCTGAACATCAAAAGAATTGAGGGAAGTCTGGGCGTTTCACCTTCAGCTCGCAGCTCACCGAGAGGCAAGTGAGAGCTCAAAGCAGTGAACAGCATATCAATCACAGCACAGCTGCAAAAGCTCACACCCCCGAGGTGCTAATATGTAGTTTTGGGAAGGAAAAGTCAACTTTTGAACAGTCAAAAAAGTCTACGGTACATCTTCAGTCATCAATAAATAATGTGCCAAGAAAGAAAAGGAGACCACTGTTTGAAGGTTGAAAAAAACACATTTGTTGTCCTTGGGAATTCACTGACACTTTCCTGAGAGTTGTCTTTTTTCTCTCGTGTTGAGCTTAGACAACCATTTTAAGCAACTGCTAATAATTATTCTGAGTTAATTATCCTCCTCACAATAGCAAGGCACAATGTCATGAGTGGCAGGTGTTCACAGAAATCTCAGTGAGCACTTTGGTATTAATGGAGCACTTACTTTGGCAGTTCTTGTGGCTGTGCAAGGGTGTTTGACCACCAGAGGAAAGTCAGTGAGGAACTCTGGCAAGAGGTTGGTTATCTTTCCTCTTATGGTCCTGGCAGAGTACTCCAGTTTACCAGATGCTACCCAGCAGGGCACAACATTATGGGCATCAACCTGGGGGAAGGAAATTGAAGTGTTTCTCGTGAGAGACAGATACTGTGGTTACACTGACAGTACACAATGGAAAAATCGAGGCATCGTACATAAACAAAGGATGTTTGAGGTCAAAAGCCTCTCTTTTTGGTGCATGTAAACAGAGGATGTACAAGGTCAGTGACAATCGTTTTAAATGGTCACAAATAGAGAATCCATGAGAGAGTGAAATTCTTTTTCAGGCTAAAAGCGAATATGTGAAGCAATGTGAGAGAATCTGAGAGAGGCCAGAGAACGAGGGGACGATGCTGTCGTTAGCTACGACAGATTGATTGGTGGTTAAACTCGCACTCAGCAGCAGGAGAGAAACATCTCCAAGCTCGAGTTAACATGTGCCTCTAGGATTTCCAACTACATGGGATTTTTAAAAACTCTTTTTAAGCTCTTTCTCCTCTGTTAATATTGGATTATAATATCATCTCCAAACATTCACTTTTGCAGCCTCACTTTTGTCTTGATACTGGCTCTTCAAATGTAAACCAAACCCATACTCACTTCTTTCAAAATATCTTTCAACAACCACACGTCAGGTTCCAGGAACATTCAACTTTTAACTAACATTTTGTGCAATAATGACCCAGACATGAACTGTCTTGCTCAGCTGAAACAGTCTTCTGATGGGATATCCGGCTACTATGATGAAAGCCAATTTAAATCTTCTCTCTATCAGAGAAGAATGAAAAATGAACTGTCCTCCCATTCCAATATTCACACCCTCGCCAAAATTACGATATTTTCTACATATATTCATCTCATCTTGATTTTCCCTTCAGTGTTATATGACTTACTGAAACACGGTTATCCAAAGGCAGCACAGCTTTATTAAGTATAATCATGTCTGCGGGTGCAGGTATGACAGAATGGGTGGGGGTGCATCTCTTTTTCTTAACCTAACTCTGAGCTACAAAGAAAGACCAGACAGGGACAATTACTTCAATTTTTCTGCTGATGCTGTTTTTACTGAAGCTAATTGCACCATCATAAGCTGTATTTATAGAACATCTAGCTGCAGTCTGTCTGAATTTAACTGTGACCTAGTAAATGCTCTTGATCTTATTTATAAGGATAGGAAAAGGTGTTACCTAATGGGTGGTTTTAGCTTTGATACTCTGAAATACATTCACTTGTTTCATGCTATGATTTGATTGCCTTCTATTACACTGACTGATAATGTCTTCACAAATGTGTTGGAGGTTAAGCTTCAACAGTGGGATTATCTGTCGAGTGCTAAACCCAAAGTATATTTACAAAAAAAGGAAATGGTAGTACATCCCAAATTTTCAAGTCAAGGAGGAAAAAATACTCACCTTTCACTTGTTTGTTTGGCTCACATCACATTAGAAAAACACGGAGCTTTTCATCAGAGACAATCTGTGCTGAAACACTATATACTATATCTGTGTATCTCTAACTATTTATCTGCATAAATAAAAACCGAACTGAATTGTGGATGTCAAAAAGATAGGAAAACTATAGGAGAAGGAAAGCTATGCATCCTGGTTGACACCTCAGCACCACATCCCCAGAACAAATTCACCTTTCTAAGTCTTTGAAGTCTTTGAGTCTGTACCTGTATGAAGGGGATGTCCTTGGGAAGCTTCTTCTTGACATCTTCCAGCCACTGCAGAGGCTCTCTGAGAGGGGAGAAGTCTGTCACGACGGCCCCCAGGCCCTGGTCAGACACGAAGCCGGGCAGCACCTGTCCCGCTGCACCGTGGAGCAAATGGAACTGGATGTCCAGGGTTTTACACTCCTGTCGGGCCGGAGGAAAGGAGCAGAGCTAAGCCTCACAGAGCAAGACAGACTAGTGCTGAAACAATCAGTCAATCAACACAAAATGACTTGATTATAACTCATGAACACTGAGTACTTTTGATTGTTTATCAAGTAAAAATACAAAAGATTTTCTGGTAACAGCCTCACATATACTAAGATTTGCTGTCTTTTTTCTTTTTTTGCTGTTTTTGCTGGAGCTTCTTATCTTTATAAATTTAATACATTCATACATTAATGGCTGCTGATCAGACTAAGGAAACAATTTTAAGACTTAATCTAGATTCTAGTAACTTGATAAAGGCATTTCTCATTATTGACACTTTACAGATGAACTGATTAATCGAAAAAATAATCAATAGTTTACTGTACAATAATTTATGCCTGTAGGACTTGACAACAATTCAACAGTGCAATATGCCTGTGTATATAGGTACACTTTTTTTTCTTTTTTTACATATGCTTAATTTCTTATTTCTGTATTTACTCTTGTAATATTTAGTAGAATAGTAGAATTAATCCACATAATTACAAGTGATGCACACACTTTTATTTACAACTTCATACATAATGCACATACGGTTATACAAATTTCTAAGGCACATATGTTCAAATTTCTTATTTCTTTTTCTATTTCATATGATTTAATTCTTCTCTTGAGAATTTCAACAACTGCAGCTGACCCAATTTCCCCTCTGGGATCAGCTATTTCTAATTCTGATTCTGGTTAATCAACAATGAAAGCAGCTGTAGTCCTACCACAGACCAGGGTGTGTGTTCAGCTGAGCCGGTGAATTAATGCCAGAGAATTTGGCTGTCATCTGTGCATTACATTTTACTTGTGCTCCTTCCAGCTGGCCCCCAACCCTTTCCACAACACACATCTAAAATTAACCGGCTGGGTTTAAAGACCAGTCATGTCTGATCTGTGAATCAGACTAAGGAAATCCGGAGCATGTGGTGAAATTAATGCATTCCTGTGAAAAACAGTCAGAGCTATACCTTTGCAACTTCCTCCAGTCCCTTCAGCATGAAAGTGTAATGCCGCAGAGTGGATAGCTCAGATTTTGGTACCACCAGACAGACACAGATGTGCAGGGGCAGGTTCTCGGCCACAGCAAGCTTCTGGGCATGGATCAGCGCCCAGTTATCTACAACACACAGGGAAAATGTGTTACCAGTAGAGGAAATGCAAGCCAAGAAAATATCTCTCTTGGCTGTTATTGGTGATGGTTTCATTCTTTTTTTTTTTTTTTTAATTACCTTGAACTCTGTGGTCCCTTGACATCCAGTAGAGGACCCCCTCCGAACCCTGTTTAATCTTCTGAGTGTCTGATATATACCGTAAACGCTTTTTGTTGAATTTCATTTCCTTCTTGTCTCTCCTGTGCTGCAGCACATGCTCCTGCAGCCAGCCCTCCACCCGCTCCTTCTTCTCCTTCTTCTCCTCCTTCAGGGGAGCCAACTTCTGCTGCTTGGCATCTGGGCCTTTGCTAGAAGCTGGAGCCTTGCGTTTTACTGCAGACATGGTGGTGGGACTGGTGGGCAACTTGGTCAGGGAGGTGAATGGTGAGCAGGACCTTTGTTTGGTCTGGGTAAGGAGCTTCAAGACGTGCCTTTGTATGAGAAAAATGATTAAATGTGAAACAAGTGAAGATAATGAAGTTCAAACTACTTCTGCGCTTCGAATTACTGACAAAACATGCAAACTTCAGTAAAAAACACTGCATATGCAACACAGCCCTGTCGACAAGAGGAGTTAGCTAGTTAATAGGTACATTAGGCTCATTTGTTGGTGTTACTTACCTTCCGCAAAGCCGAGGCAGCATTCAACGAAAAGATTTAAAATAAAAGCTGCCTATTTAAGGTTTACAAAAGTATAACGACATTTAACTGTGCAGCTCTCTCACAAAAACGACACCCACACGACCCTTACACAACCAGTGAACGTTACGTATGCGTGTGAGTGTTTAGCTTTTGTAACCCCGTGTTTCTTTTGGATACGACTACATTTCCCACAATGCAAACGCGAACCCCTTCACTGCGCAGGCGCGGCGCCGTTTGCGTTGCGGAGGGGGGGCGGTTCCTCCGCCGCGGTTGTGTGTCTGGGGTGTTAGCGTAGCTACTACAGGGACGGCTAGCGAGATTGCTCACAGGTAGAGGCGAAGTGAGGCGTTTCGTCGATTTTTTTCTTTATAGTCCGTGTTGTTTTGTCGTATTTTGGAGGTATGAGTAAAAGTGGGTTCGCCGCAGGTCGGGGGAGGAAGCCAGTGGTGCAAGATAAGGTCGACATGTCATTAGGTAAGGCCGTCGGTGATTAACCAACCGGCTAACGATACTGACAGTGGAGCTACTATTACACGGCATTAGTAAACTGCTGGGGAGATTAATGTAGCACTGAGATTCAGTAGCTAGCTTGATATCACGGAGATGTGTGCTGCCTGTCCTCCAGCTATTTATACCTGATGTTTTGCTCATGTGCTGACTTTAACAGATGACATCATTCGTTTAAACAAAAAAGAGCAACAGTCAAAGAGAAGACAGGCCACCGGGACGCGCCGACCAGTAATGAGGAAAGGTCGTTTAGCCCAAGGAAAGGTGGCTCCGCCGAGGACCGGAGGGCCAGTCCAAAGAGGTGAGCTTCAGCCGGCTGTTTCCCAACTTTGGCTAGCAACCACCTTATGCTGTCTGTCAGTCAAAACCGCCTGTACTTCTACTGCAATCTCGTCTTTCCCAGGGGCTGGTATGTCCCGAGGAGGAGTGAACAGGTTGAGAAACAGAAGAGTACCTCCCCCGTTGGGTCGGCGGCGGGGTCAAGGGGTCATCACAGGACTGGCAGCCAGAAGGCCAGCTGCCCTGCTCAAAGGCAAGGGCTCCCTCAACAGAGCAGCTGTCACTCAGGTATTGACAAGCGCACCAGGGCCAGGCACATGTAAAGATAGGCATGGATCTCTGTAGAGGTGGGGGGAAAAATCGATTCACTTGAGTATCAGGGTTGGTTTATATGATTTTTGAATACGTTTTTTTCATTACCGAATCAATTTAAAGTAAAGGAAATTTTGGCGAGGGAAAAACTTGGGTATTCAAGGGGGTCCCTTGATCTCTCGCCTCAAAATATCTGAATGAAAAATGGGTTCCATGCAGACGTGCCCACCTTATGATAATCCAAGACAGTTTGATGCAAAAGCCATGTGGTTTTTTTGCATGCAGTTCAGATATTTTACATTCACTTATTGTAAAACGGTGTACTTCTGCATAATGAGGCCTAAATAGTCTTGGAATTGCATACATTTGTTATGACTGGAGGATGGGGCTCTTTTGGATTCAGTGATGGGGTTCGCCCCCCATAGTAGTCATTTCATTGTAGTGAAACCATGTTTAGGTAATCAAAATCACTTCATAAAATGATGTATTATAACGTGTAAGATAATCACAGCTTCATGAAGCTTAATATTCACAAACTAGAGGATAACAACATTCGTAATATTGAATCGCAATACATATTGAATGAGCACCCAAGTATCATGAAAGTATCAAATTGGGAGATAAGCATATCGTTCCAGCCCTACTTAATGGCATCATTGGAATTCAAGAAACTGACGTCAAGAATTTTTTCCCCTCTGAATTAAACCTTTGAAGAGTAACCCAAGGCTATGGCATGCTGTCTGTTATTGTTTTATCAGTAATTGAAACTTATGCCTTCCCGTGTGTCAAAACCCAATATTTGTCAAGCCTTACAATGCAAATTTATTGACACGGTGCATTCTTTAGACTGGTTCCAACAGAACTGGTGGAACCAGGTCAGCATTATATAGGTGTGTTCAGTCGCAGCCTTGGGCATGCTGATGTGAACAAAGTCAAAAATCACAACTTTGACTGAAAATCTGTATTGCTATTATAATGATATCGTAGGGATGACTGTTGGTGCTTTCGCGAGATATTTACACACAAGAGATTTTAACTAAAAATCATTAGTAATATGGTTATGAAGACCAGGCAGGTCGAGGCAAATAACAAAACAGCTACAACTGTGTAATTCAGTCAGAAAGATGCATCACTTTACTGTAATTCAGCCTCATATATTGCCCAGCACTAGAGCAACCATTACTAGGAAAATCTCAAAGCACATACACATATTTGGAACTTTTTTTTTTTTTTTTTTTTACATGCACAAAGTAAAGGAAGCATCTGTGGTGGTGTCTCTGAAGGTGTGAGGTGGATTTTGTTTGTTTGGCATTCTGGAGGCCAAAAGGTGTTGAGAAAACTTTGGCACATAGCTAACACCATTTGCCTTGTCTAACTGCTGGGTCACCGCTGTGTCTCGCTGATAAGAACAAATACTGCTCCCACTACAAGGAACAGAATAAAAATGAGCATCTTCAATTAAAAGGAATAATTTGAATGCTACCACTCAGCACAGTTTACCCACATTCACTCAGGGATAATTTGATATACTTCAGGAACAGAATTGATAGTCTGGCACAACTTCACCTCTTTACAAGGTGTATGAACAAGTCAGGCAAGTGTTGCATAAAGTTCAGGAACACCAGTTCAGCACCAAATGTGTTTTTTGAATGGTTTCTCTTCACTGAACTCTAACTGTAAAATTAAATACAAGTTCCAAGCTCTAATCTAATAGTCCATTGGTTAGGTAAGACAGCAGTAGAAAAGTTGCAACTCAGAAATGGAATTTCATGTGGAAGTAAACAAACCAAAACATGTTATTTTGTCAAGTCTGATTGACCCCACAGAGTCAGCATCACAGGCATATTGTTTGGTTTCTAGGAGGAGAGATTAATCAGGTCGGCAAGTCAAGCTGGAACTGGTATTGTAGCATATGTGTAAATAACTATGCCAAACTGGAACTTGGACAGATGATGCAAGCACCTAGAATAAAGAAGAAAGACAGTTGGTCTTTAATAAATACTGTATTTTATTCTCTGTCCACTTTGCCACATGAAACCAACGAATAGTCCGCATATTAGAGATACTGTACGTTGACTTGGTAATCACTGTCTTGTCTCTGTGTATAGGAGCAAATAAGGTGAAAGAAGACACAAAAACAACACTTGTAGTTTTTCAAAAATCATACTTTTTATAATATCGGCATTGAACATCCTCCATTATATGTGAATTTTCAGAAAATGGGACAGAAACCAAGGCCCTTCATTCCGCGCAGTGATGCCCAGTACAGGAAGCCAGAGGCCCCGCGGCGGCCGTACAGGCCAGCAGACCTGCAGAGAGGCCAGACCACAGCGCCAGTCAGGAGACCCTTTCAGCTGCGGCGACGGTGAGGACTGAAAGTGTGAATGTGGTGTGATCATCATTCTTCACAAATAACAAAAAAACAAACAAACATATTTTCAGGTTATGTTCAATCAGACGTTGCATTGGTGACAATGTATATTTTTCTCTGAAAATGCAGAGGATTGTGGGAGTTGTGTGATAGTTCATAGCTAAGGTGTGAAGATTTATGATTAGGGATATAATTTTTAATTCAGCTCTCAGTAAAGATCACATAGGATTTACAGAACATTTCCTAAAGTGCTCTAAACCTCATTAAAGTGAGATAGCACACATATAGAGGAGTGCAGACACAGACCTGAAATTGCTATTTAATGTCTGCATGGCTAATACTGGCATTGCATCTGCAGTGCATTTAACCACCTCTGTATTGATGCTAAAGCTCAATACTGCTATTGATTACAGTTATCAATACTTAATCATTTTTCCCCTCCCTCATGCAGACCACTACCACCTGTCCAGCAGGCTCAGAGGGAAGCTCGCCAGGCGACATTTCTCTTCCGCAGGGGACTCAAGGTACATTCTGTTCATCACACGGCTTCTTTGACATCCTCATTCCTCAGGTGTTATCACACATACAGTCAGGTCCATAAGTATTTGGACAGTGACACAATATTTATAATTTTGCCCTTGTACACCACCAACAGTGGATTTGAAATGGAGTAATCAAGACATGATTGAAGTGCAGACTTTCAGCTAGTGACCCAGTTCCATTGGCAGCCATACATGCCCATGCCATAAAACTGCCTCCACCATGCTGGACACACGATGTGCTCTGCTTTGGGTCATGAGCTGCTCCTTTCATTCTCCTCACTTTTCTCTTCCCATCATTCTGGTACAAGTTACCTTGTTCCAGAATCAGGCAGGCTTTTTTTTTTTGTTTTTTTTTTAGATGTTTTTTGTAAAGTCTAATCTGGCCTTCCTGTTCTTGAGTGACACCAGTAGTTTGCACTTTGCTGTATACCCTGTATTTATTTTCTCACAAACGTCTCTTGACTGTAGATTTGGACAATGATATGCCTACCTCCTCGAGAGTGTTTTTGACTTCCCTAGACGATGTGAATGGATTTTTCTTCACCAGGGAAAGAATTCTTGGATCATCCACTTTAGATGTCTTCTGTCGTCTTCTAGGTCTTTTGGTGTTGCTGAGCTTCCCAGTGTATTCCTTCTTTTTCAGGATAAACCAAACCGTTGATCTGGCTACTCCTAAAGTTGTTGCTATCTGTCTGATAGATTTTTTTCTCTTTTTTTTTTTCTCCGTTTTGAGCCTAATGATGGCCTCCTGAATAGACACCTCACATGTTCAAGGTTCTGATAAACAGTGCAAACACTTGGAATGAACTCCAGGCCTTTTATTTTCTTAATTTGTCATGGAATAATAAGGGAAAAGGCCACACCTGCCCATGAAACTACTTTTTAGTCAAGTGTCCAGTTACTTTTGAGCCTCTGGAAATGGGGCGACAATGTATAAAACTGACTGTAATTCCTAAACGGTTATTGTTGTATTTTTGTTCAACACCTTAGATTATAGCTGAAAGTCTGCACTTCAGTCACATCATGTTTACTCCATTTCAAATGCACTGTGGTGGTGTACCCGGACAAAATTATGAATATTGTGTCACTGACAAATACTTACGGGCCTGATTGTACCTGCAAAATAACTAATCTCTGCTTTCTGTCAAACTGTTTTGTGGGAATCTCCTCAAGTTATACCTGGACCCCACTTGTATTGATCTATCATATAAGGACCTCCCTCACCAGTAACAAAAAAATATACATACTGGTGGTACTTACTTCTGTTGAAGACTCAGACGATGAGGACCAATTATATGGTCCATTGACCCTTGTGGTGTCTGCTAAATGATTTAGTGTACTCTCTCACCTGTCAGTTCCTCATCGTTGAAGGCAGGCATTTTGGGCATGCATAATCTGCTTATCCAGGTTCTTTGAGACTTAAATCTATTGAGAGAGCAAATCCTACCTTCAATGTTTCCTTCTTTTTCATGTCTTGTCTATGCCCCCATGTTGCAGGTACACACCCAGGTGCAGAAGCCAATTCCTCGCCCTGCGCCAGTCAGAACTCGCCAGTGAGTATTCCTGCATCTTAAAGGCTGTGTTTTGTTAAAATACCCTGATAACACATATCACTCTTGACACATCTCTATGTGTGAAGGAGAACAAGATATTGGGGAGGGCTGAAATGTGAGTGAATATGTGAACTATTTCAAGAGGGTGGATGGGTGACAAGACCGTCATTTGCTGTTTTTAGGGCCAGTGTCTGTTATGCAGTGTTTCTTCTGTATTCATTTAGCGGCGGTGAGCCACCACCACAGCAAGAACATTACTGTCACTGCAAGAGAAAGTACAAAAGCAAAACAAAAATAAACATTTTAATATATAGTCTTGCACTTATCTAAAAATGAAATATATAGTACAAATGCACTACACATAATGAATATTTTATAATTTAAAAAACATTTTCAGCAGTAGAGCTTCAACTTGAAGCATAACTTAGACTCCAACAGTGTCAAATACAGGATAAAACCAGAATTATTACCCAAAGCACCAGAGGAAACTGGTTATGTTTATAGTGTATATCCAGCAATAACATATCCTGTCTGTTCATCCACCAGGTGGCGCACTTCAACAACCAGCAGTGGCATCTTGACTGTTTCTATTGACAATCCCACAGCCAGAACGCAGCCCGAGTAAGACCCACCTTCATTTGCATCAGCACATTGAGAGGGCGTTCTTTAAATTCACATGGAATCACAGCAACATGTGTGAGGGGTTTCACATGCTGTCGACTGTGCTCTTCACATCACATGTCACATACAAGACGGCCAAATCCATATACAGTGATATGTGACTGTTTGTGTGAATTCTCCCCAGACCTCCCACTGCTTGGTCCCTGCATCCCCCGGCCGCCAGCTCTGGCCCCGTCAAGATGGAGGTGGCGGAGAAGAAAACACCTAAAGGAGTGCCTCTCCAATTTGACATCAACAGTGTTGCAAAACCGGTGAGTGCATGCTGCTTAGATTTCTATCTGGGCAGATATACGATCTATGGACAGTGTTAACATCCCTAAACATACCTGCCAACCCTCCAGATTTTCTTTGGAGACCCCAGATTATCACATCGCTCACCCACTGCTCTCCCTAGACTTTCATGTCTCCCTGTTTTCTCCCATACTTGGATCAAATGTCAAAGCCTACCCATTTCCTATATTTCTTACAAACAGTAGCATAAAAAAATCACAGACCTATATTGACTCTGTTATCCTCAGACAGCTAATATAATATGCATCAGAAATGCAGTCTCCATGGTTACCTTAGTGCTGTTTTTTTTTACAAAGAACACTGTTTGGTCAGCTGCCTCTGTATTGCCTGTGGTTTGGCTGATTCGGTATGTCATTTGATTTAGACAAAATAAGTTTTAAGTCACGGATAAGGTCTTGGTACAGATAGCAGTGTGAGATCCAGACAGGTCTTTACATTAGTGGAAAACAACTTTATCTGCCCCCCTTTCAAAAATCTCCCCATTTCTGGACTCCAAGTATGTCCTCAAATCCTCAGAGTAAATGCTCTCACTCAGATATCATATTGATAATCACAAGTTTTTATAAGGCCTTTATATTGTTGTCTAATCTTCAAAATCACACTTAATGTTTGAATGTGAGTGAACAAAATGTGTAACCCCATTGCCCCTGCGCTTTTTCTTTTCCTTCACAGCAGACAGCAATGACTTTGAACGAGCGATTCCGCATCCTGAAAGACCGGCGCACTGCCGCGGCACAGAGCAATAAAGGCAGCCGATTCGTCACAGTGGGTTAGCTGGCGAGAGAAGGACAGGAATCCTCCAAACCCCTTTTGGCCCCGCTCAGACCCACATGCTGAACCCCACCTCTCTGGCGGCTGGAGTAGTGCTGACCGGGCTGACGCTGACCCACTGATTGACTTTTACATACAGGAGGGAGGGGGACTGTGGGAGACATGCGAGTACAAAGTGCACAACTACTCAACTATGAGAACTCCAGGGTGCAAGTGTTAATGGGATACAGTGTTTGTTTATTTTTTATTATTATTATTATTTCTTTTTTAATTTTTATTCATCATTACTGGTATCATTGTACTCAGCTGTATGTCTTGTATGTGGAGAGCATGTGCTGGAAAGGAAAGAGCCCTTTTTCACCCCTCTGGACTCGGAACTATTGACACTACCATGATGAAGTTTTACTTTCCACAGAAAGGACTGCTGTGTTGTTGCTAGGCTGGCATGAATGGTCTTGCCACCTTTTTGACATTTTTGAAAGTTGTTTTGTAATGTTTGTTCAAATAAACAGATGCCCCACTGTTTTTCTCTTTGAAACCTTAGTGTCCTTTCGTTGCTTCAAACCAGTCTGTTGGCCAGTGCTACTGTGTTGAGCATGCGTCACGTTTCCAGCTTGTTCTGTAATCAAATACTGCCATCTAGTGGTGAAATGAGGACCAGACACATTGTTTGGCATTACAGATTTTCTGGTGCAAAATGTTCTACGATGAGTATGGGACAGAAAGGAGGTGCGTGTTCAGAATATGTTTAGATGCAATCTTTTATCAAAGACATTTTGATGTGAAAGAGGTCAGCGGCTGTGAGGATAAAATCCTCATGAAATATTCCCACTGAACACTTGAAGGCTATAAATAACACTCATGACAGTTGAAAATACATTTATCTTACATTAGTCTTACATTAATACTCTGGTTTCTAGAAGACAAAAGAAATCAAGAGACTTTGGAATCTGAATATTGCTTTTATTTAAATACATTAAAATTTGCAATGTAACAAAACTATTGGCATATGAAATTCAAACACCATTTAAATGAACAAAACATGGCTCACTTCATTTTCTGTGACTAGTGTCTGTAACACTAGGTTATTTTTCTCTCTGCCAACTCCAACTCTTGCTCCATGTCATTTCCCCCATTTACACTGTTCACAGACTACTATCTTACAATAAGAGTGCTGAATAAAAATGAGGTAAGAAAGTGGTTTGAAGATTACAGATCATGCAGAACATGCTGAACAGCAACAAAATGATGTGAAGGAGGAAGTAACAAAAAAATACATGAGTGTGCACTTAAAAATAATAATCAATTTACACAGCTTTGCATCTTTGGTTACAAAGTAGGTTGAATGATTTCACAGCTTTTCCCCCCCATCCCCCTTAGGGAAAACATTGGAAAAAAAATAAACCCATGGAAGCAGGGAGGGGGGTATGGCAATAATAATTCATTTTTAGATAAAGAAACTACCAGAAGAGTTGACGTCTTCATCAAATGCCTACTGCAGATTCATATTAAGATTTGATGTCAACAGGTGATAGTCACCTTGCAAGGCTCTTAATACTTAACACTCCATACAAAAAATGTACATTCATCCTGGAGCTCGACTTTTAACTATGAATTGGCAATTCCAGAGCAAAATTTCAGTTAGTGTTACACATTTGTCAGATTTTCTTTATCACTGCCTACATTTTTACCTAGTCAATGTAATGCATTGCCCCTGGAAAGTTATGTCCAAACATTTGAACACTGTAAAAGAAAGAGGAAACGCAGAAAAAAGGCTATTGTCGATTTTAAAACAGGTTTCATGACATTGTTCATTTACGAAAGTAGCAGCCCTGTAATAAATAAAACATTAACAGTAGAACTCAAAGACTGATGCAAGGATTGGACTCTATGTAAAAGTAATGGCAGCGGTGGCGCTCCGAAAATAGATACTCTCTCTCTCCCACTTCTTACTTTACAACACGAAATAGCAAGGCTAAAAATACACCCCGTCACCCATTCAATTATCTCATTTAAAAATATATCGCTCTCTTTGACAACAATCCCATTCGTCCTTTATGTGAGGTGAAGCCCTCACCATCCACACACGTGATTTGAGCTGGGTTCAGGCCAGGTTGAGGGCCAGTCTGTCCAAGGAGAGGCATCGGGTCAACAGGCTCCAACCCAGCTATCAGCCAGTCTGGGAGCCCAGCACAGAGGCCAAAGTCCAAAAAAAACAAAAACAAAAAACCCTAACCTTCCCTAATACTTTCTCTCTTGATGATTGCATTAACACTGGAAAGGCCCACAGTACACATGCATACACATGTACATTCTAACACCATTTCAGTCACACACTTGCTTACTTGCTCATCTTCACATGGGCACACACACACACACACACACATACATACACACTCAGACACACACAAGCACTGTACTTTGTGGTCAAGCTGGTGGCTAAGAAGACAATGTTTTTTTTGTATGTTTTGTTGTTGTTGTTTTTTTTTATTTCACATATACTAATTGTTATAAGTTTGCACAGAAGATGCTCTTTTTTTCTCTGCCCTCTAGAAAGCAGGGCGGATGCACTTCAAGCGGAGGTGACGTTGGGTTGCAGTTGTTGGCTGGGGTCGAGCTGTGGCTGAGTCTGGAGCTGCTGGGGCTTGGGGTGGTGTTGGAGCTGGGGATGGGACTGAGGCTGGGGCTGAGCTTGAAGCTGAGGCTGGGTCTGTGCTGGAGCCTGGGCCTGGCTCAGTCCTTGCTGGGGAGGCGTGCTGCTGGAGCTGGCGGCCGACTGGGCGGACAGCTGAGACAGCTGCTCGCTGTTGGCCAGAGATTTCAAAACCGCATTCTCCCTCTCCAGCACCGAGTTCCTCTCACACAGCTCCTTGATCTGCTCCTTTAAGACCTCTACCTCCTCACGCACTGCATACATCAGATGGCTTTTCACCAGATCCTGCAGGAGACAGGCAGAGGGATGGTATGAAATGTGTCGTCAGGTCTCCAACATGTAGGACATGACCAGAGGACTCGCAGTCTTGTAAACATGGTGTGTGCGTGACTTTCTAATATGGACCATCAACATGTTTGCAAAGAGAACGTAGTGAAGCTAAAGACTGCAGTTGCTCATGTATCTATCCCAGCCATGCACTCAGTAGACTAGTGTGTTTACGCTTAGAGGCAAAGACTGCAAAGGAAACAAAAAGGCCTTTTGGCAATAAAAAGTCACAAAAAAACAAGCCAAGTGGGGCAAGGGGCAGCTGGATGCAGGAACTACAAATTCCTCCAAAACATATGAAGTCCATCCAAACAGTTTATTACTTTGATTTGTCAAAATTTATATAAAGTGACCCTACTTCCTTGAGCACTGCAGTCTTTCCATTTCACGAATCACATATTTGTTACTTTTCACAAGAAATAAGAAAATAAGAAGGCAAAATATAACATTAATCAGAAAAGTGTACCATCACTTGTAAGTGGATTACTTACCATTGCCTGTTCAATTTTATTATCAATGGCAACAACGTTGGTTCCAGAGGCACTGTAAAAAAAAAAAAAAAAAAGATGGATAAGGTCATGTTATGTTAAAATTCAAAATCGATTTTTTTTTTTTTTTTTTTTTTCTCAGTTTTTTTTTTTTTTTTTTTTTTTTTTGATATTTGTACTT
>OMLB01018213.1:0-14676 GCA_900302555.1 Myripristis jacobus | reverse complement strand
TTCAAAATCGATTTTTTTTTTTTTTTCTCTTTTCTCAGTTATTTTCTTCTTGCTTGTCCTTTCCATAACAGAAGAATGAGGAGCAAACAGCATAAAGCATTTGAGTGTATGTGAAACAAATAATACACTTCTGGGGGGAAAAAAAACAACACAGACTGCTGCACAATTAATCAAACTAGGCCCAGCTCACCTCTGGAATCTAGGACAGAGAATATAAAGTGACCTCTCATCATTCTTGGTAATGCCATGTACATTAACACCAATCTAGGTCAGGCCACTGAGTTCACAGGAGAAATGGGAGAAGCTTGGTCGCAGCGCCAACCAAGAGCTCTTCCCAACTAGAGCATCGTTTTGCGAAGGTGTAAAGCTGCAATACCGAGTGCAGATCTGGTCAGGTATTTGGCGACAAATCCCCATCAACTCAGCGCGGAATGCGCAAAGCCAAAGCAGAAACACACGCACACAAAATAAAAGACTGATTTGGAAAGTTTTATAAATAATCCCATCAGCTCCATCCAATGACAAAATCCAGCTTAGGCATACTTTAAGGTTTTACACCGGTAGAATAAACGTTTGAGGCGCACAAACACCAACAGGTGAGCTCTGGCAGCGCGGAGCGGCCGAGCGGCTCCGTTACCTGCAGCGTCTCCAGTGCGAAGGCGGGGGCTCGGAGCCTGCCTGGCCGGCCAGCACCCCGCGGCGGCACGCTGGTTTGTAGAGAAATGTGCACCGCATGGTTTGGGTGCGCCAGAGAGGGGGGGCGAGGGTGCTTCTTCACCGGCAGCGGCGGAAAGAGAGACACTGGAGCGCATCGGCGGTGATGAAGTAGGGCAAGCAGGACCACATTTAGTGGAACGAAACTCTATCCAGCTGATTGTGTAAGTCAGACATGACAGACAGGGAGGCGGGGAACACCCATATGATGCTTTCTGGCTCCGCCCGCGTTGAAATGCGGACTATAAAGGCATATTTTTATTTCATTTGTTAATTTTTAGGAATGATAAGAGTAACTTTTCCTAACTTGGAACAGGACTTCTTACCATCCGGCCCTGCTGATCATCCAACAGGGTAGGAAAGTAAAAAGTCCTGTTCCAAGTCAGGAAACGTTATTCTGATCACTCAAAAAAACAAATATTGTCGTTGTTATTATAAATAATAACAATAACGAATATGTTAAAATAATAAATAAGAAAAAAAAAGCTGAAATCAAAAAATGAACCAGCTTAAAAAAATCCTTTCCTTTCCTTAAACTTTCCTTAACCTTTCCTTAAAAAAAAAAAAAAAACTAAATTAATTTATATGTAAATGTACGACCAATACAACAAAGGTTCTAAAACCAAATGAATCTGCAAATTTCACCATGTGACAAATCGTTAATGGTGTCCAGAAGCGGCTATAACCTCAAGCAGAGGCGTTCAGAGACAATTACTGCTCAACAGGTTGTAACATCTAACAAAGTAATGGAGTTTGAAAAGTTCTTTCAGACCCTTCGGACTCATTCTGTTACATAATTACAAAACCATCACTGAAAGCAAAACACCATTTACAGTAAGTGATATTTTAAAGACCTAAAAGTCATTACATCATTTCACAGGAACACATCTGTGGAAAGAATGATGCCCTGTGGGATTCCCCGGGTCTCAAGATGGATTTCTGGAGAGGTAGATATACACTCTGCAAACGCTACTTTGCAGTCCGAAAATATAAGCATGTACAGCAAGTAGGGCTGACAGCCATTGTAGGGTCTCAACTCAAGTAAGGGTGATAATCAATAGACAGCCTGTGAGCGGCTGGAAAACACTGAACATATACATGTCACCATGTTTTAGGAAGATGTGTGCACGTACATGCACCGATTGACAATGGACTCATGAGCACAAGACATTCTGTTCCTCCAATTTATCGGTCCGAGGCTAGCGGAAGCTCTCAGCAGATCACTATCAGCCAGCTCTGCCAGGGAAGGAATGTTCCCCCATACCTCTGCTGCTACGAAACCCTGTCACTCACATCCTCTGTCCTGCAAGTTATCTGTGTTTGATCTCCCTGTCAGCTGATGATGTAAAATGTGGGCTTAATGCACACATATCACATGACGAACACCAACATACCACAGTTAAATAAGACATTAAAGTGCCACTCAGCCAATACAGGCAGACCGATCCATTAAAAAAAACCTAACTCATAAAACATGAATTACCTATACATATTTACACATGAAGTGCTCACTCACTAATACTTCAACACACACATACACACACACAACTTTGTGAAACGTCCCTCCCCACTAACCTAATGGTTACATAAGCCAGAAAAATGTCTGAGGGGGGTAGGGGTAAAAAAAGTGTAAACCTAAACTTCACCCTGAACCAAATGTGTGTTCAATTTAGCTGGGGCGTCATACACAGGGCCTCCTACAGTTTTCCTGCCTACTGGGAGTTTTCAATATGCCTGTACCAGGAGGAATCTCTCACTCCATAAAAGTACAGACTGAACGGGCTCTCGGGGCTGAATAGATGTTCCTTCACCAGTGGGTTCATACATTACAAAAAGACAAAAAACATACGTTACTGTCCAGACAATCGCACTCTGTGGACAGACAATATATTGTGCAGTTTTTCCTTCGTGTATCCAACAACTTTCCCTAAAAATACTCATACATATGTACACACACAACACTAGTAGTACTTAGTACTTGCAGGTAATTATGGGTTTGTTTTCACATTGGGCCCTATTACATTCCCAGTTTTGGCCAGGGTTTAGCACTAAATGTGTCCTAAGGCCCATTCACACTATACAAACTGTCAGCACCTTTCCTTCCCATTAAAGTGAATGAGCCACGAGGCAGAGAGCTGCCGCTTTGGAAAGGCACAGCACCTGATGTCTTTTCAAGTACAGCGAAGTGTTCTCTGAAGACAGTTTGGCTTTTTCAAGAAAAAAATGACAATGACTGCTTTTTTTGTGAGCCAACCTTTCACAAGAAAGATGAGATGGGGTTTCATAGTCCATAACCAGCTGAGAGTTTATAGCATTCACAATGAAAAGGGAAAAAGGACTGGTAGACTAGTTTGCTTTAGCTGTTACTCTGGTCATAAAGAGTTTGTTTACTTGATTTAGTTGTGGTGATGGGAACGATCGATAAACTAAATCAAGAATGAGAACATTGTTCTGGGCCATGGGCCATTTTCAGTATTAAAAACACTAGCGTTTTTAATATCGACTGTATCAAGGAAAATCTGTTGGCGCCCTACGTAACTCAGTGTTGTTATTCTAATGCAGCTTTAGCCTACATGTGTAAATACTGAATCCCTAGCTGTCCTGCTTACATGCCTGTAAATCAAAATGAGAGCACATAAGCACACCATTGTATTTGTCGTTACAAAAGGACAGTTCATACAGTTCCTGTGCACTGAAAATAAGCTGGGTTGCTTTGTTTTCTACTTGAAGGCTACAGGCCACTGCTGCACTTTTAACTACAACTGAATTAAGATTTCACATTTCACAAGAGAATTTTCGTCAGGTGAAAATCACCTGATGAGGGTCTAAGGACTGAAACATAATAATAAAGTTTATTGCAAGCATTAAGACAGTGTGAGGGAATCCTCTCTTGTCTTGCCTATATGGACATTTCTTCCTACGCACCCGTCTACGTCATACTGAAGGTGTGCATGGGCCTCCACAGTCATAGGTATCAACTACCAAACTCTTGTATTGTGAAACTGCTAACAGGGATCAACCAGTTATCAGTCCCCGGGCCAATATTCAGCATTTTTTAATAACTGGTACTGTAAATTTGATTTACATGATGGTTGATATGAAACCCTCTCAGAGCCACCTCTCCATCTGAGAGACAGCTGAACAAAAGCGAGTGGGCAACATTTTTAATAATATAGTTGTAAATTTCCTTTTCCTTGGATTTGTATGAGACAAAGACACTAAGCTGTGGCATGTTGCCCTAACTTACCTGCCTCAAAGACAGATGGCTTACAGTTTTCATTTGAGTTTTACTAGATTTAAATGATTATTAAAGGCATGTGTGCAAAACAAAATCCGATCCATTATCACTTTACTGAATTTCACATATATCGTTGTTTTCTTTTTTTTTTTTTTTTTTTTTTTTAAATCCAGATACTCATTGTATTTTTATTAATTTATTGCTAGTATGCAGGTCTTCCTCTTCCGGTTTCTCCTTAGCTGGCTTCTTAGAGAAAAGCAACAGTGAGACAGATTGAGACACACGGAAACACTCCTGACATCCAACTAAGGGCTAAAAGCCCAGAAAAGCTGAAAACACTCATTTTCATTGTAACTGGGACATGTGACAAGCTAGTGGTGGGTTTGTAACTATGGTGACAAGCAAAAACAATACAGCAATAATACTTTTTCCTGAGTGTCCATGTGAGATCCTCACAGCGCCTGGAGCCAAGACTTGGATGATAAGCTGCAGTTTTATTTTCTGGAGTCAAAACACATTAGATGAGAGGCTGATGTTGTTGGTTGGTTTAGGTGGTTACTCTTTACTTCAGCTGCAAATGTACGAGTTACATTGAAACGAGGAAGAATAACAACCTGATGAAAGCCAAGATGGCAGCTCTGATAGCTCATAATGCAAAACCATCTGGTGCTTCGACTAGATCTTCCAAGAACAACTGGCACAGATAAGAAAACTTCAGAAACCACAGCATGAGTGAGTGTTGCGCTCTGGGGCTCAAGTACAAGTCTGCCTGGTTAAGGCACCACTTCTGACACACATGATGCTGTTCAAGCCTCTAAGGTCTCATGTAAAAGCCAAGAACGTGTTTGAACCACTGACTCTGAAAAGTCTGCAGAATGCTTGGCAAAGCCTCCTGCTGTGTTTTACCCGAGGAAAAGGCAAACAGTGCATAAACAGAATGCCACAGAGGACCAGAGCTTGCCACTGATTACGCAACATATTAAGTTTACCTTGTGCAATAATAGGGCTTTTATAAGCTTCAGGTAGAATTTGGTGCTCCCCATACAAGATCAGCAATAAAAAGCAAGAATGTTAATAAAAGGTCCATTAGAGGCACACCAGTTTACACAGAGCATGGGCAATGTGAAGCAGTGAGGGTGAAAAACAGAGCTTAGCATTGAATAGCTGTCATTCCTCCCCTCTGGCAAAGCTGTTAGCAGACTTAAATAGGTCTCTTTTGAGGTTGCTTCAACCACAGATTAAAAACAAAGCAGTGTCTCTTTAACTTGGCCTGGGACGATGTAACAAGGTCAAAGCTCAAAAGGCAAGGCTGGACCACATGTCCGAGGATTGCAGGTGGATAAAGCCTCACACTTCCACAGTGTTCACGTCTGCTTATAAGGTAGGAAAGTATCAAAGTGTAACTCTGTCCATGTTCAATTCTGGGGACAATTCTGACAACCTGACAGCCACTACAGAACTACTTACATTTCATTTACCTGGGTGCACGACCTTCTAGTGCAGTCCTAAAGTGCCCAAAAATACCCAAACCATACCTTTACACAGCAGGACAGCTTTTTGGCACACAGTAAATAAGGAAGTGCCAAAGCAATGCCCAGTATAGCCATGTACGTTTTTAAAGATAGGCCTTCTTTCAGCTGACTTTAATTTCCAACTTTTTGTAGAAATGTCTCATTAAAGAGTGAACAATCAATGTGTTAGAAAAGACAGTTTGGGTGCTTTTGGAGTTGATTTTGTAAGTGTCCACTGACTCTGTGGCACTGCACTTGAGAGTTGTGCCAAGATGTAAAACAATGCAAGACAAGGGTGGTGTAATGAGGAAGGAGCCTGTCCTTCAACTGATGGACCAGGGCTCAAGCCCCCAATGTAATAGAATGTCTTTCTCCAAGAGACTGAATCCCTATCAGCTGCAGTGGTGCTGTTCTTTCGCTGACCATGTGCTGGAAAGAGGATTTCCAGATGGGAATCAATAAAGTACCACAGTATTATACGAAAAATGCCGTGGAAATCCTCTTATTTTGCAGAAACCTATAAATATATTTAGCCGGAATTCCACTTCAGGACCTCAAGGCAAAGGAGTACAATAAGCTGCCTCGTATGTGATCCTAAATACATCTGAACAATACAGACTGAATGGGTCAGCACCAAGGGGGCATCACAGAGATCTACAATGACTCACAATCAAAGCCCTACTCATCTTTGCTGCCATGGAAACAAAAGCAGCCCTTAGAGGAACATCGTACCCACAACAGCACCACTTAAAACAAGAAGTGAAGCATGGGGCCCACAGCAGAGCTGCTCGTGCCATTTTACTATCTTGCCATCCAGCCACCAGCTGCTGTGAGTGGACACCACCTTCAGCTAGCAAATGGAAAAAGCAAAATGTTCAAAGTGGATAAATACAGCATAGCACAACCTAAGTTCTATCATCAAGTAATTAAGTAAGAAGGTTAGTAAGTTTCATAATCAAGTAGAATCGGGGTCTGAGAGAAAACACACCGCACAAAGTGCAGTGCAACATTTCACCTAAGATAATGCCCATGCAGCGTTGATCTACCTGTCTGCACCTCTTAAGTGAGGCAGCTGGGGCAGTGAACGAGCTGTGGAATGAAATTACTGTGTGTGTGAGTGTGAATGTGAGTGTGAGTGTGAGTGTGAGTGTGAGTGTGAGTGTGTGTGTGTGTGTGTGTGTGTGTGTGTGTGTGTGTGCCTGTGTGTGCGCGCGCGCAGTTCCTCAGTGGCTGGTGATGGTGTGTCAGCTGTACATTTCTCTAAAAACAGTTTCATTTCCTGTCACTCAGATATGGTTTCATATGCTTCCCTTTTCATTTTTCAAAAGGCATCTCAAAAATGTTTTGCATTTTTGAAGGCACTCTCATTCTAGCTACAGGAGAAGGTGAGAGCTTGAATGTCAGCAAGAGTGTGTATGAGTGCCATGGCAATAAACATGGCAAAAACACAGGTATTACAATGTGCAATATGGTGCATTTTGTTTATTCTTTTATTTAAAATACAACAGTGACTAGAAGTTGCCCTTTGTAGGGCTCATAGGAAACAGTTAACTCTGCTGATGTACTTGTAACCAGGCTTTGCTCAGGTTGTTGTTAAAACCCATTAAGTTACTGACAGCATGCACACCTTTCTTCATCCTGTTCGATCCACTTGGAACTAAATGTAGAACGTCGAGCATGTTAAGTCACACAGAATATATTATGTGCACAGAAACAGTCAAGGAAAGAGGGTGAGAGAAAAGGAGATGTTGTTGAGAAGTCAGTTGGCCAATACTTCGCTTGCTGCCAGGCTTTGTTTCCAAATTCCATCCATGCACAAGGAAAAAAAAGCAAAGCTTGCTGCTGCTGAACACTGCACACAAACGCATGTATATTGTTAGACTCTTCGCAGGCCAGTCCAGTTCAATCCAGTGAAGTACTGTACCTATCAATGTGGGCCTTCGAGTCCCTTAATCTGCTGCCAGACTGGAAGGCCTGGTAGAAAGCCTTCGAGGGGTTCCTGTGCCGACCAGATTCAGAGAAAACATGGAGGACAAAGAGGGAGAGGGAAGGAGATGAGGAAGAGTTGAAAACAGTGAGGGCAGAGTGGAGGTTGCATCAAAAGTCACTCAGTGTGTGCACACCTACAGGTAAACCAACAGCTCACCCAAAAGTGATGAGGTTTGGATGTCAATATAATACAAGAGTTAGCTGGCACACCCCCGTAGCAGTCTTCTCCAAAACAACAAGAATGAATGGAGATTGTTTCCAAGAAATGCAAGAAATTACATAAAATTACTCCAAACTGCTTGTACAGCACAAACCATGTTTTCAAACTAGAGGACTGCATTGTGGGTCCAAAAGTCTGATATTCACCTCATTATCTACTGGATTTTTTGGCACTTGTTCTGCACCCCTCCAAATGCCATTACAGTAGCAAGCAGATGCTGCCTTCAAGTGCTGTCAGAAACACAGTAATTGCAGCTAGACTGCACTTGAACAACCCGATAAAGTGAAAAATACAGATGGAAAAGTCACACCAGATGCCAAGATGTGGCATTCTCATTCTTTGTTTAACTCTTAGGTACCACATATAACAACTATAAACCAATAAACATATTAAAATATACTAACAAAACTGATGTGATTACTTGAAGTGTGTTATGTTGACCTACCAAGTTAACCATCAAAGTTTTCATTTGAACTATTCCTTTAAATTAGCGTGAAAAGGGGCTGCTATTATTCGATTAAGACTTGAAGCATTTAAGCACAGCGAAGCAAAGAAGGTGAAAGAGAGCCTTGACCTAATCACAGGAATGTATGTTCAAAGGAGGGGACAGCCTCATAAATTTAAAAGGGCCTGCCTGAGGCCATTCATGTAAGTTGGCCATCACTCATTCTGAGGAAGCAAACATTATTATTCACAAATATTAGTACCCTTCCTGTGCACTGAAAAGAACCAAACACACATATTCTGAAAAACAAAAATCTGAGCTCATGTACTCATATAACCTGTGGTCTCTTCCTTAAAATTTCCTAGAAACCGCTGTAACAGTCTAACAACTGTGTTGACGCAGGACTAGCTGGCTCAGATGGTTAACATTAACCTGCTATAAGCCTGGTGATGGGCTTTTCAGGCCTCAAGTACACTGTGTTCCTATGCCAAGGGATGTATGCCGGGAAAGAGAGGGAGGAAATCCCCTCCCCATCCCACCCCCATAGACACGTGCATGGGCACATACACACATCCACATCCAGTTTGTCCTTTCTCAACTCGTGTCTATCAAAACGAACTGCTTTCTCAGACCAGTTTCCTTTCTCTACAACACACACGCAAATATAAATGCAACCTGACGTGAGCATATTCACACATATACAAGTATGCCCACAGAGGAGCAAGCCAACACATGCAGAGATACACATACACACAAACACACATACATGTATGAGTGCGCACACGCACACACACACACTGCACAAGGGAATGAGGAGTTAATTTGCAGCATGTGTGTGAATATTATAACAGGGCCAAGGCTCTTTTCCTAGAAATTTCTGGCACAAACTCCCTCTGTCACATTACCTCATGACTAAACACTCTCACAAACCTCCTCCTATGCCTCTGCTCAGTTTTACTTCATGAGCAACAGTGCAAATAAAGCCTCAACGCACACATACACCTCTACAGACAACCTCTCTTTCTTTATCTCCTACAGCTAAAACCAGAGCTCCGAGCAGCTTTTGGTTGAAGAAATCATTGAGCTCAGATGACTTGGACTCCAACAACCTCTTCACAAATGAGGACAGAACTGGAAGTCATCCTCCCCTGTTTTCAGGCAAAGACTCGGCTCTCAATGGCGCTCTTTGTAGCATTAAACTGTACCATGTCAATAACCACTGATGAAAGACTCTCTTTGTAGACTAACTCAAACTTGTCAATGCATTAAGCAGTAGAGGAAGTGCTGTCTTTCCCTTAAAATATGGGTATGGAGCAATGGCAGGAAATAAAGAGAGCAATCTATCAAATATGTAAACAAGCATACACAAATGAGCAAAAAAAGTTGCTTCTCTTATCCTAACCCTCTCTTTTCAACCACATAAACTAACAACACAAGAGTGATGGTTGTATATGCTCAGTCCTAACCCAACAATGCCCCACAGCAAACTGGTGACCCCAGCAGCAGACGAAAATAACCTTTTGGAGCATTCTTGCTGGTTGATGTCAGATGTCTATCTGGAGCATGGCACATGGCTTTCCTTCTGCATGACTGTGCTGCAAGCCAGTGGCTGTGTCAGTGGTTTGGTTTCAGGGTGTTAAACCTCCTAATAACCTTGCTAACTCACAGCCCATGAAAAGTAAGACCAGCTTTAAGAAGGGAAGAAACAGGAGGGTGGGTGCAAGTATGGTGGGGAGAAAGCAGAATGTGAAAAATGAGTAGACAGAAAAATGTGTGTGTGTGGGGGGGGCTGGAGTACAGGAAGGAGGGCTGGGGGAAAGGTAACCAAGTAGGAATGGCAGTGCTCGGGTACTTGGGAGGCAGGGGTGCAGGGCAAGGGGTTAAAGGACGGTGTTGAAAGCTCTCATGGAGCCCCAGGTTCTCAGCGTCATCCATCCATCAGGTCCACAGCAGAAGTAGGTCAAAACTATTTAGATTTCAGCTGCCCTGTGGGAGTTTCCTTCAACAAGGTTTAAGGTAGGAGATGTGGGAGACTGAGCACGAGAGGGAGGGACCCTATGCCACTGTAAGCTCCCAAACATGGCCAATGTAAAGAACCAGATGTCAAATGCAACACAACAATTTGACTAATCCATGTTAGGGCTAGCTGACATGCAGCAAATCAAATATCACAATGTTCTTGTCCAAATACCTGGATGTTGATATTGTGACGAAATGGTAGGAATGAATATTGGTGCTTTCATATGATATTTTTATTCAATGACATTTGTGAGAGACAGTTATTAGTATTGTGGATATGACGATAAAACAGGGGAGAAATAATGGAACAGCTACAACAGTCTAATTTCAGAAAACTGCTTCCTTTTATTGTAATGCAGCCTTCAAAACCAGGAAGAGACAAAACTTACGTCATATCACAATAGCACAAGCTCCAAAATCCAGATGATAACTAATCTTATGTCACAATATCAATAAAATACCAATATACTGCCCGGCCCTAGTCCATTTTTTCCATTTTTTAGAAATTCATAGTCTCTCTGGCAGTCAGAAAATGCACTAGCACAAGTTCCAATGTTGACAGGCGTGACGCATTTAATATCTATAAAATTCATCAACAGAGCTGCACAAAGAGTTTGATTGCTAGCCAATCTGAATTTCTGAGCAGCTTTGTCAGAATAATGAGACTTTATGAAGGTTTGTCTGGCTAAATGAAGCTCTTATCACTTTAAATGAAGCCATATAACTTTATTTTTAAACAACAGAAAGTGTAAATGACTGCATTAAAAAGCGTAGGCTTATGTTCACCGTCCTTTCCCCTAGACTTTCTTTTTTTTTTTTTTTTGTAACTGCGTGTTCTGCGAAGCCCATTTTCAGGAGCAGATGCTACCAAATTACTACTATGAGAAAACTGTCTGTGTGCTTCTGGCCGCAAACACACACTGCAATTTGTCACTTTGATCATGAAGGTGCGTCTCAGCAGAAATAGGCTTCATTTGATCTGTTTTACTGCGGTACTGCAATGCACGCTGAAAAAAAAAATGCTCAACTCAAACTTCTCAGTCAACTGCAGTGGGACTATGACAGATGATTTGATTCATCAACTTCCAGGAGGCAGCACAAAACACTAGCAGCCAGTGGCAACCAAGCTAAACCCAGGATCCCTGAGAAAAACCTGCTTGTCTCTGACAAACTCCAAAAGCCATTGTCTTCAAAATCATTTTTTATGCAACCCAGAAAGTTAAAAAAAAAAAAAAAAAAAAAAAGCAACAGTTGCAGTGACAGGACCTACCAAAGTCCTTTAAGATCCACCCGGGATAAGAAAGCGTGGCAAAGGAAAAACATATGTAGGAAAACTTGGGGCACAAAATGGCTACAAATTGCGTTCGAGTGAACCTTCAAGTCAAGAAAAAACTCCTTGCTCTTAACAAGACATAACAAGCATGACCAGAACGAAGCCTATGTACGCCATAGTACAGCACGTCCTGAGTTACAAGCACAGCTCAAACAAGCCGTTAAAAGCAGGGCTGAGCTGGTGACGTTCTTCTGCCCATCAGAACAAGAGAGGGCCTCCATACCTGGGGTGGAGGTGATGACTGAGGAAAAACCTAAATACACACACAGACTAGCAAGAAGCAGTCCAACCGGAACAATACACCTTTCTTTTAGAAAAGCTTTAAATGATGATAGGGGTGGCAGATGATGGAGGGCTTGACATGAGTACACATTCAAAGGTAGGGCTGCATGATATGGCAAGAAAAAAACAATCATAGAGCAATTACTGGCAGATATTGTGATATGATTCATAATTTTAATGAGAGTACTCATTCTTACATCATTGTTTTCACTTTCTCTAAAAAAGGATTAAAATGATGATGAATTTTTTTTCTGGGGTCTGTACCATTAACTGCAAGAAAACAAAGATGTTTTGTTTGTCATACATTTACTTTGACCAAAAAATGGCAGTGCCTGCAATCTGGATATTGTATTTGGCAATATTGCAATTTGGGTAATGTTTAAATAAACCATTAAACCCCACACAAAGAGCAGTTCTATATGTTCGAGTCTTTGAGTATCATGAAAAGAACTTCATGAGTAAATTGCATATTATTAATAACATTATTATTGTTGTTAGTAGTAAGTAGTAATAGTATCATTATAATAAAGAATGGCTTTAACAGTGCCAGGTTTAGCGATTTGATTCCCACTGGGCCACACATGCTCAAAAAAAAACATTATGCACTAATGGCACTAAAAGGCATGTCTGATAAAAAGTGGCCACCAAATGTCATATGATAGGACTAGAGGGCCCCAGTGGGGAAGCAGGGAGTGAGCTAAAGAATATTAAATGAATAGAAGGTGGAGAGCTGTCTGAGGGACTGCCCAAACATGCTTTTCATTTCATGTGTCTCCCTGTCAAAATGGGATACAGCAGTAAACCAGGTGTCATAGAGGAGAGGGTGAGACCCCAACCCATAATATGCAGACTTGTGTGCATATACACACACAAGTGCACTCAGTCAACTCCTCCCATCTCCAGACACACCCCCTAGTCCATCTACACAGACACAGTATCTCAATTCACGGCGTCAGTAACTGCTTCCCCACGGCGAAGACTCCCACTTCTTCCTCCTTCACCTCCTCCATTCCCCTTTAAGGAGTCAGATTCTACATGCATTTGCAAATGAGGACAATATACCTCTGCAAGATGAGCTGAACTGCATGCAAACTGCTGCAGTGACAAGACAGTTTTATGTAAATGATGATGCCACAAAAAGAAAAACCTCTATAGGTCTGTCGAGGCAGAATTAATATAATCGAGACAATCAGCTCAAAAACAAATTATTAAACATGAGTGCTGAGTTGTTTTAGCAATCTGGGAATATTAGGCTAAACATATCATATTCTAATTACAAGAACAACTCCATATTCAATGTCTATAGCTCCACTGCTCCACTTTAATTACTTGAAAGGATAACCGATGGTAAGGAGCAAATAGGGACACATATTATGCCGTAGCAAGTGGGCCAGGAGTTTTTCCAGCTTGTGGAAGTTGTAGGAAGTCTAATTCTATATCTGAAATCAATAACGTATGTGTGTGTGCAGACATAAACCTTGTTATGTGCTACAGTTCTCAAAGACCACCTATCCCTCAAGTTTTTGTTGGAGCTCTGCTCTTGCACACCAGGCCCAATTAACCGCCAGTTGCTGATTGGGTGAGCAGTGCACACAGATCTACCTGAGCTGGCATGGACATGGGTAATTGGATCAGCAGTGCAAGAGCACAGCTGGAAGAAGTTTACAGGATAGGGGGTCCTTCAGGACTGCTATCGACCACTGACTACTCAAGTATCCATCTATGGGGAAAAGTGACATATCTTCAGAAATCAAACAACAAAAGTAGAAGACATCTGACGTGTGTCACTGTTGCCTGGGCACATCATTGGCTAAGGTGTGTGAATGGGAAACATACGTAAACAAACAAAATACACAGAGAAACAGTTCAAGGCAAAGAGAGAAATGAAGCAAGAAAGGGGGGTGGGGGCATAGCTGACATGCCTGCTTAAGGAAGGCACGACGGGTTTCACTCTGCAGCTTCCTCCACTTCTGAGCAGAAGTCACTCAGCACAGCACAGGAATGTCATTCAGCACTTTATCTGTACGTGAACAACTGTTGTGCCTCGCCTGTCAGTCAATCAGTGGGAACAAGGTACAAAGCACCGACTGCATAGATGCTGCAGCCGGTGCAAAACATTAAGAAGTTTCGGCAAAAGGTAATGCCAGGTGGCCAGGGCTCGAGTTGGAGCAATTTTGTTTAACCTACAGCTCCTTCAAAGGGCAATGTCAAGGTCTACTACATGTTGGATGGGTGTTTAAACTAGCCTACATCATCCAAGGCTCTAAATACAATATACAGTAGTTTAACCCAGTGGTTCTCAATCTGGGGGTCACAAGATAATTTTTGAGTGTTGCAAGATGATTATGGTACAATTTTAATATGCAAAATTATCATGATTATTTATTATCATGTTAATTTATATATTTTATTCTTACTCTGTTTTCTTGGGAAATACTGAGATTAGCTTTGAAACACAAGGCCTGCTCTGACAATTACGCAAATGAAACCACCAGAACAGGTGGTCATTCCTGAGGTGGACTGTTCGCCTATTGGCATACACAGCCAAGCAGGTGTTTGGTTTGTTTTAAGGCGTCACAAGTCAAAAAAGATTTAGAACCACTGGTTTAACCTATAAGCTAGCATGGCATGGGAGTAGAGCCACAACTTGATGACAAGCACAGTTGGCTGACACACCCCCTTGACAGGTCTCTTATCTGCAGAAAGGGGGCTCAGTGGAAAGACTACTGTTCACTCTCTGATAGGGCCTCAGTGGCGTAAGAGACCCCTGCTCTTATCAGCTGTGGAGCCCTGACTTCTCACAACCAATACACAAGTGTTTCCAAAACATCTGACCTCCAGTTTAAAACGGACAGCAGTAATACTGCATCAAACTTAAAACTTTTGTTTTGTATTTGCACAATATGAACTAATACTGTCTGTTGT
>OMLB01018212.1:2973-14190 GCA_900302555.1 Myripristis jacobus | reverse complement strand
CACAAAAACCCTCCAAAAAAAAAAAAAAAAAAAGCAACAACAGAAATTTGCAAAAACACTGAAAAATTTTCAAAAGAAAACTATTTATAATTATTAAAATTATATATTTAAATGTCAGATCAGTCATGCTGGATTGTTGTCAGATTTCTGGATTTATTGTTACTAAGCCTCAGGAACAGCACTGTATGTACACGTTTCCATCCTGTATTACTGAGAATGTAATGCATTGAAGCAACCATCCCACAACCCACCTGTCTCTATGCTGAACACACAGTTGGAATATCACAGGGTTAAAGCAACATATCAAGTTGGATTAGTTGTGGTGAGGGGCAGCCCCCGTCATATTAGAAGTAGACCACACTGACTAAGTCACTGATTTTCAAAGTGGGTCTAGGGACCAACTTTATATATATCATTTTAACCATTACAAATTTTGTTTTCTTGTCATTTTTAACATATTTTTTGTTAAATTACTGGTTGTTTTCTTGTAACGTTTTATTAATTTTCAGGTCATTTCTTGCCAATTTACCCATGGCTTTTTTCCCATGTTTTTGAAAGAAATCAAAATAATTTGCTGGAAAATTATTATCATCATTACTAAGTTTGAAAAACCCTGGACTAGATGATACCTGATTTTACCGAATAATAATACCAAATTTTTTTTTTCATTCATGACCTGCTAATGTGAAAAAAAAAACACTAGAAAGTCCACAAAAAGCTACTACTACTGTAACATGAGTAAATGTAATTAATTTCTTTTGCCCTTGCTAGTTTGCCATGCTTTTGTAACTCTATTGCAATTCACAATAAGGCTGCCAAATCCAATAAACATGACATTGACATAGATAACTCAAGGCATATGAATTAAACTAGCAAACTCTAAGTTGAGTATGGCTTTGTTGGAATATGAGGTGATTTTTTTGTCTCTTGAGGACATGGTGGATCAAAGCCCAGCTTGTATATTTGGGAGGAAGCTGTTTATGTTCACAACTATTAAATGAGCTGTATATGATCATAAAAATAGCACAAGAGTGCATGTGTATTATGGCATTTTTTGCTCCTAAAGCATTCCTTGGCTGCATTGGAATGTAAAGTGATTTGGCCTCAGCACCTGCAGTTATTGATATGGCACTGCTGACCATGCATATGTGCTTCTTACACTGTGTTACTATAGAGATGTCATGGATGAGTTACATGAGTGTGTGTGTGTCTGTGTGTACGTGTGTGTTGAGAGGAGAGAGAAAAAAAAAGAGAGACTGAGGTCCAGTAGAGTGAGTAGGGATGGCGAGCATGTGAGTGTGTGTATGGTGAGTGTATGCCACAGGTGGACATCATAACTCAGCTGATCTGTCTGTTTTTCACTGCTTTTACGTCACATGTGGACACAGTCACCTTGCTGTTTTCACTAGTGTGTGTGTGGATGTGTTTGTCTGCTTATGTCCCCCAGAGCACATTCGACAGTCATAAAATCTCTCCTTTGTATTAATAGTATGAACTACTGTTTGACTGATATGTGCTGTTGAAGACTGATACCCAACAGCAGAGTAAAAATACTTTTGTGCGTTTTTGTTCTTTGTGTATTAATATTGCAGACAACTTTCACTTTTATTTCACCATATTTTCAGAATAAAATATGCACTTTTACTCTGACATATTTTCCTTAAACATCTTTGTTAACTCTTCGTTACTTCTTCATTGAGAGGTGTATTAGGCTCTATTTTAATTATTCAAGTGCACGATCTGAAGAACATGGTGCAAGTGCATTTAGGTCATGTCCACTTTTGCTATTTTAAGAGTGGAACAAAGGGTTGTTGCGCTAGGTGCACTGGTCGAAAGGGGTTGTATTTAGTCTCTTAGTTAATCATGGGTCTGTTTTGGGCGTAACATACCGTAAACCATCTCCCATTCCCTTTAAAAGCCAGGTGCACTTGCATCTTGGTGGATTGCTATTATAATGGAGGATTTTCCAGGTAAGAAAGAAGGCTTCTCTGCAGAGGAAGCAGATCTGCTTGTGCAGGAAGTGAAAACACATGAGTAGATCATCTACGGCAACAGCAGGACTCAATCAAAGCTCCCTGAGGTGAAACAGGCATCCCTGTGTGTGGAACAAGCTGAGTGGTCGTGTGTTATTCACCCTATGTAGGTGTACATTATTATCTTGATAATGAGCTTAAAATAACAGTTATACTGTGCCACTGTTTTTTCTTGGTCAGTTTCATAATCACTTTCAGCAATGCACCAACAATGTGCCTGACCTCACCTCATTTTAAAACTAACACACAAATCAGATGGGCACAAGTGCATTTTCTATAACACAAAATGAATAGATGCTAGATAAGAAAATGACAAGTGCGCCAGCTGGAGACTAGTAAAGAAACTTGCTTTCTGCTTGGCACCACTTTGCACTGGGTGTAAAATAGGACCCATAGATACATTTGGCAAAAAGGCAGCATTGTAATCAGGCAGTTTTTTTGGCAACTGAAGGGTCCCGCCAAAGTCTCTGATATTACACAATGGTGCTGTCAATAGCAGCTGATCTGGGATAGTAGCAGATGGTGGTAGCAGCCATCCCTTCCAGCAGTAATGCTGCCCCAGCCCCACTTGTAACAGATGGTGAAGAAGACAGAGATCCGTTGTTATATCCAAAAACTTTTGTTGGACTTAAGCTTAATCATACCAGATTGAATGTGTCTTAGGTGTACCAAAATAGATACTGGCAATGAGAAACTTGATGTCCAACTTGAAGAAACGCATTGTATATGTATTTGTTAAAGATATATACATGGCTAAATACATGATAAATACATGGTTTTGATTACATTTTATGAGAGTACTTGATAAAAAGAACTGTGAATTGTGCTTGTTTCAGTCTGTCCAACTTACAATGCCCAACATGCTGGCTGATTAAGTGGTTGTTTTTTGTGTTTAGGGACCATGGGTGTAGGTTTGGTTTTAACATTGGTGGGGACATTTTTTGTGCGTTTCTCAAATAATGGAAAAACGATGTGTGCTCATACACACATAAAGAGCTGAATTCACTGAATTCTATACATATCTGCTTATATACAGTTAGGTCCATAAGTATTTGGACAGTGACACAATATTCATGATTTTGCCCTTGTACACCACCACAGTGGATTTATCATTCAACCTGCAAGAGGAAGTTTGGAAATTACCTAAAAATTTACTTCACCTCACCCTGAGTGGCACAATGATACCAAACATGACATACAAAATCACAACATGGTCACATCCACATCTGCCAGTTCATTTAAGCAGATGTAATTCAGGTTTCTCCAACAGGCCTAACCTTTGTTACTGATTTGTTGAACGTTTGGTAACCCATATTGCTGCACAGTCCATTGAGGAAGACAAAGTCCAGTTTCAAGGCGCCCCAAAACTCCTGAGGAATGCAGGGTGTCCTGTTGGTGTGTGTGTAGGTGTATGTGGGGGTTTTAAGTCTTGCATTCCTTGTGTTCAATGGAGGTCCTTGATCTCCTTATCAGGAGGATGCCAGACTGTTCGGGAATGCGTCCTTTGCTCTCTCACACTTGTAAATTAAGGGTTGGTTACATCACTAAGATGTTAAGGCCTTTGATCGAGGGAGAGCGAATCATCCCGACCCTTTGGTCACCTCGTTGGTGAGAGGTAAGTGTTTATTCAAGTGTTTTTCCATGCGGTCCCTGGGTGATAAACAAGACACATTTACAACTCTCAATCTGGCAAAGGTTGCTGCGTAGGCTGGGTCAGCCTCTGGTCAAACAACAGATATGCCAGGTGTTGGTGGTGGCTCCAGGCCTGGAAACCTGGATCCTACACTGCTAAACAAACTCTCACTTGCAATCATGGTCAATCTCACACTGTCTGCCTCCTGGAATCAAAGCACAACAATATCCACTCAGTGTCCACTTTATTAGGTTCACCTGTACAATCTAATGCAGTTCAATGCAACAGCTCTGCCACAAATTCTACCTTTTAACAAAGTTTATAATGTTCAGTTTTTGTTCACATTGTGGATAATATGTATATTTAACCCTTTGGCGCATAGTGGTCACTACAGTGAACAGCTGTTAAGTAATTTTCTCCTAAATGCAATGGTTTCTATGGCGGAATTGCATATCAGCTGTTAGAGTGCTCTCTGCTGCTCCTCTGCATTGAGGTTTATGCAGAGACTGTCAGTTCTTGTTGCTGAAAACATGTTAATACTAGTAGAATGACATGGTAATACCAGTCCTGCATCCTGAAAGAAGTATGGAGACTCACATAAATATTCATGCCCTAAGTGTAAAAACACATAAGATAAAAATATGTACTCAGGCTTTCATAATTCATGCATCGTAGGGTTAATTCCATGTTTATTACTGTGGTAGTTTGCAGAGGTCTTGTACTGGACTACATTATATTGCGGTGTTTCTAATTTTTTGTCCTCCCTATTTATATACATGAGGGGAACAGAACATTACTGGGGGCAGGGGGACAGAATAGTAGAAACATCTCTCAATAAAATGCAGTCCAGTACAACAGCACCACTAACTATGAGCTCACTCAACTATGACTACAGCTCCAGCTTGATAAACATGGTGTTTCCTGCAGGACTCCCTAAATCAAACCAACAAATGTTGGTTTGATTTAGGGAGGATTTAGGAAGGTATCAACATCAAAGATGGTAACAGATGGCTCAGTTATGATTTCAGAACATTCTTAACAAGCTAAGGCCTTACTTACACTTTGGTTATTTTTTAAAATTAACCTGATGTCCTTCATCCTTTTCCTCTTTTTTGCTGGCATTTTTTTTTGCCTACAATAATAATGTTAATTGATGTTAAAATTGAGACATCTGAGCAATGAACACAAGGTAGCAAACACCATATACCAGAAATTTAAATATAAAATTGACCAAATTGATTAAATTCATTTTGTCTTCTATTAAGATATTCAAGATTTTCTTATTTTCAGACAAATGAAATGGTGAGCTGTGGTAATGGTACCTGCTTGACAGTTTTGACTGTGGCTCCTGTCTTCCTCAGAAGCGTCATCCAACGTATTGCTGACGTGTCATTTATCAGCTGACTGGCCCGTCTGTCGGGCCTAACAGCTCATCATTTCGTTTGTCTGAAAAAAAGAAAATCTTGCATATCTTAATAAAAGACAAAATGAACTTAATCAATTTGATACATGGAAGTTTTGGACACGGTGTCAAAGCTCTCCGCTGACTGGAGAAACTGGAAAAACCGCAAGCTTGCCAAAAAAAAACACCCAAGGTTCAACCTCCAATGTAAAGACGAGGACATAACACAGGCAAGCCTCAACATAAAAAGCCCCATCCCGACCAGAAATGCAGAAAACATCATCAACAAAGCAAAAAAGGCTCTTATCAGAGAGCAGATTAGGACAACGGTAAACAGAATCGAAAAAAATCAACTCATAAATAAGAGAAAATGGACACCTTCAAAAATCACTACAAGTTGGAGAGGAATATGGAGGAGAAAATAAACATGCACCTGAAACACACATATGAACAGGAATTCGGCAAAACAAAGCAATGTCAAATCAAAAAACTAAACAAACTAATAGAAGGAAAAAAACAGAGGCAGACCAACACATTTCAAAACCAACAAAAAATCTTTGTGCAATTTGTCAAAACGCACCCAAACGGAAACAGAAAAAACAGTATTAACAAGAGGCCTAAATTTCGTCATCACACCCACAAAAATACCAAAAGAAGAATACATCTTAGCCACAGAACTTGCATGTCACAAACTCCAAGATCAGGGACAAAAAGCAGAACACTGAAACGCAGTAGCAGGTATACTGAAATCAGCCAAACTTCCCCAAAGTAACATCATGAAGGAAGAGGAGAAAGCAATCAACTCACTCAGACGGGACAAAACAATCACCATCCTACCATCCGTCAAAGGCAGAACTACAGTTATAATGGACATGGAAACTTATGAGCAACAGATGGAAACAATGTTAGCAGACAGAGACACATACGCAATATTGAAAAAATTCACAAAAAAGACACCCCACTTTGCCCCATAGTCGACAGCATTGGATCTGTCACATACAACCTCTCCAAAGCTCTAGTGGAAATCAAGCCTCTCCTCAGAAAAACAGAACACCATTGCAAGAACTCAAAACAACTGGCACAAGATCTCAACAGCATAACAGTAGAAAAAGATGAAATTCTCATCACACGACGTCACTTTACAAGAATGCCTCAAGGAGGACCGGAGTCTCAAAAAACGCACGAACCTGACAGTTGATGACATCCACACACTTTTAAAATTTGTTGCCAAATCCATGTATTTTCAGTTTAAAAACAGATTTTTTTATTTTTTATTTTTATTTAACCTTTATTTAACCAGGCAGATCATTAAGAACAAGATCTTATTTATAGTGATGGCCTGTCAAGAAGCATAAACCTCTCGAGGGAAAAAGGGGAGGGGGCTGTGAAGGAATGAGGTTTGGTTAGTGGAGCAACAGCATACAAACACGGCAAAGAGACATACAGCAAGATAACTACCGCATACAAACACGGCAATGCAGACATACAGCAAGACAACTACATTAAGACAGGGTAAATGCACGGCTATACAGACATACAGTAAAATTAGAAGAACAGGATAAGCAGGTTAACAGGCAGGACGACAAGATAAACTTGCAAGGAGATAAAATATTAAAAACATAGGGAGGGGTTAGAACAAGGAATGAGGAATATTTACAACATTTGCAACATCACAGTGTGACCTGGGCGGGTATGGGCGTACAACGTAAAGTGGGGGCTGGATTAGATTAGGCGGAAACCAGTTGCAGGCTTCAGTGAGTATGTGTGAGATGGTCTCTTTGAAGGACTAGGTGTTGTATCTGATGGGGAGTCGGTGCAGCAGGTTAGACAGGTAGGGGGGTGTGCGGTGAAGGAGGGTCTTGTAGATGAGGGTGAGCCAGTGAATATGGTGGCGGGTTTGAAGTGAGGGCCAGCTTACCAGTGAGTAAAGGGTGCAGTGGTGGGTGTTGAAGGGGGCAGAGCAAAAGCAGATGGCAGAGTGATAGCGTGTGTCAAGTTTTGCGAGAGTGCCCTTGTATGCGGATCTGTAGATAGTGTCGCCGAAGTCGAGTGTGGGGAGAATGGTAATTTTGATGAGAGTGAGTTTGGTGGAAGAAGTGAAGGCGTGACGATTTCTGTAGAGGAAACCAAGTTTGGCCTTGACCTTGGACTGTAACCGTGAGATGTAGTGAGAAAAGGAAAGCGTGGAGTCTAACCAGGTGCTCAAGTACTTATAGGTGGGGACGTGCTCCAGGATAGCTCCCTCACAGGTGGAGATGTTCAATGGAGACAGAGAGGGAGCGCCCTTCCAGTGAAACCACATGGCCTTTGTCTTGGAGGTGCTGAGTGACAGTTTCAGTTGTGAGAAGGCATGTTGTACCTGGAGAAAGCTATCCTGGAGCATGGATTGGACAGAGGAGGGGGACGGACCGGAGGCATAGAGGATTGTGTCATCGGCGTAAAGGTGGATGGATGAGTTTCCAGCAGCTAGGGGAATGTCATTGATGAAGATGGAGAACAGTTGTGGACCGAGTATAGAACCTTGAGGAACACCCTTGGTGACAGGGAGGGGGCGAGAGTGTGAGTTATCAAATCTTACATGCTGCACCCGGTGGGAAAGATAGTTGGAGAACCAAGCCAGTGAGTGATTAGTGACCCCTATATTGCTCAGCCTATTGATGAGGATGGGGTGGTCAATGGTGTCAAAGGCTTTGGCGAGGTCGATGAATATGGCAGCACAGTGTTGTTTGGCATCTAGAGCAGAGGTAATGTCGCTTAGCACTTTTAAAGTAGCTGTTGTACACCCAATCAATCAATCAATCAATCAATCAATCAATCAATCATACTTTATTATTCCCACAGGGGGAAATTCAGTTTAAATTACATCCCGTCCAAGAAACACAAAAAGACATGACAAATACAGGGTTACAGGATCAGGAGAACTTCGGGTCAGCCAGCGTGCGCGGCGCCAGACATTAGATGAGAAAGGAGGACATTAGGGAAGACGGGGGAAAAAAAGGTCAATGTCAAACTGGGCTCCTAGGGGAGCACAACATGGCATTAGGAAAAAAAACACCCCAGCACAATAAGCACATATTAAACATGACTTGGGACATTGCACATGTGGAAGGAGGAAGGGATGTGGGGAGGGGAGGTGTCACAGCACAGACGGGGGGCGTATGCAGCCACTACAGCACTCCGTACCCACAACCTGCACTGTAACGGGAGGGAGAGGGGGTGGGGGGCCAACGAGGCGTTGAATTTCAAGGGATGCGTGCATATGTGTTTTGTGTGTGTGTAAGCGTAAGTCCAGGGACCTTCTTCACTACAGTCTCAACATTGTCTCTGCCGTCTGATAAGAATGACAACCCCTGGCCGTTGCCTGGGAGACGGTGCTGTGAGTCCTGAACAGAGTAGAAGTTCCCAGGTTGAGGGTGATGGGGAGGGAGTGGGGGAGAGTGGCTGTCTGCATAACCATCCAGGAGAAAGTGAAGACAGCGGCCTTCCAAGGTCGCTGGGGTGCCGAATTGTAGATAAGGTGACTGTTTTGGGTCAGGCTGACTCTGCAATTTCCATCAGCCTTAAGTCTCTGTGGTTCTCTCGGTGATTCTGAAATTTCCAAATTATGGCACAATTCATCTGAGTCGAGCTTCCAACTTCTCCAAGCTGTTATCCATCTGGCGTAAAAGTCCCGGAATTGCTTCCTGCTTGCGAATCAATTTGCATAACGCATGAGTCTGAGTGTTGTTAGCTCGGCACAAACCTTCTATGGCTGGCAGTTTCTCCAGAACCAAAAGTGCTGCCAACACCCTCTGAACACCCATACCCAGCATGGAAGCCAGACTGAACGCCAGACAGGATATCGTAAGTATTAAGATAGTCTGTGAGCTGTTTGTTCACAAGCTTCTCAAAAACCTTGGACACACAGGGGAGGATGGAGATGGGACGGTAGCTGTTAGGGTCGGACTGCTCGCGGTGTCGGGGCGGTGGGGCTTTTGGACTGTGTGGTCTCAAAGATAAAACCGGACTGTATGAAATGGCTGTTGAAAGTGTCTGCCATAGCAGTCTTGTCTGTAATGAAAAGGTTGTTCACTTTGAGTGAGAGGGGCAAGGATGAGGGCTTGTTCTCAAGTTTTCCAAAAACTGTTGGGATTGGAGCTGCGTTGTGTGAATTGGGCCTTATAGTAACCAGATTTGGCCTGGCGCACGGCTTGGGTGGCCTTATTACAGAGCTGCTGAAAGTGGAGGTGGTCGTTGGGAGATCTCAATAAGCGAGCTTTTCTCCATGTAGTTTTCTTCTGGTTTAGAAGAGATGTGAGCTCATGGGTGAACCAGGGGCTGTGATGGTTCTTTATCCGTTGTTTCTTGAGAGGGGCATGCCTATTGACCACAGCACTAAACTGGTCTCTGAACAGGGACCACGCGTCGTTCACAAGGGGAACCAGGCTGACTCTGTGCCAGTTACTGTTGGCCAGGTCACACAGGAAAGCTAGGGTGTTAAAGTGCTTTAGCAAGCATTTAGTGCTGATGGTGATGGGCTGTTTGGCTGTGATGTTCTTGCGAATGCAGGCGATAAAACAGCGGTCACTGAGATCACTGCAGAACACACCTGATTGGTACATGTGGGGAGTATTGGTAAGGATCACATCTAGCAGGGTAGCCTTGTCAGGAGAGTTGGGGTTGAGCCTAGTAGGAAGAGTAATGATTTGATGGAGATTAAGGGAGTCTAACTGCTGCGTAACTTTCTCGGGGGGTTTAAATATGTCCCAGTTGAGATCACCAAGTAGCACGAGTTCAGACCTAGTGAAAGGTGCAAGAGCGCTACTCAGGGCCTCAAGAGTACATGCTGGGGCTGGGGAGGGCAGTAACAGCCAGCTACAGAGAGGGAGAAATTGTTTGAGAGCCTAATCTGAATGACTAGGAGATCAAATTGTTTCAGGATGGACTTAGCCAGGACGACAGAGCAGTGTAGGTGATCTTTGGAGTTGATTGCCACCCCCCCGCCCTTGGATGATCTGTCTTGGCGGAATAGGTTATAGCCAAGTATGTGGGTGTCAGGATAGGAGACAGATTTACGGAGCCATGTCTCGGTCAGGACAAGGATCTGAGGATTTGAGGACTCAACCCAAACTTTAAGTTGGTCCATTTTAGGCACCAGGCTTCTTACATTGACATGCAAAAAAACCCCAGGTTGTTTCTAGCACAAAAGGGGGGTTCGAGGGGGGTCGAGCGGGGTCGGTTCCCCCAGCCCCTGACGCGCAACAGACGTGGAGAGTGAGATAACGACGAGAAACGCAAGAAAATCATTGAGAGAAACATTGGGCAGGTTGAGGCGAGCCATGTCAAGACCACAGAAAGTACAATAAATTGCAGAAAGAGAAACAGGGGCCCAGTTCCGTACACAGAAAATGTCCAGAGGCCCAATAAAAAAGGATCACACTCACCCGCAAGTTGTTAGGCCACAGATGATAACGTTAGTCCATAGTGATAGTCCACAGATGAGAACATTTCGCATGTAGCCGCAAACAGTTCGCATGTAGCCGCGACAGATGGAAGGATTTGCAATGGGACACCTACTATCTGCTATCATGAGCAGTTTTTTCATGAGGACCTGGAAACAAAAGCCATTCACACAGCACCCACTCACTACAAACCCACACTATGGAGAAGATATGTCGATGACATCCTGGAGAAAATAAAAACCGGACACACACAAGAACTCACAGACCATCTGAACACCATGGATTACACTGGAAACATACAATTCACACACGAAGAGGAAATAAGCCAGACCATATCTTTCCTGGACATGAACATCCACGACAGAGAAGACGGCAGCATCAAGATTACAGTTTACAGAAAACCGGTACACAGAGACCAGTACCTCCTCTGGACATCAGAGCATCCCACAGTGCACAAACTCTCGGTCATCAGAACACTCTATGAACGGGCCACTATCATAACAGAAGAGAAAGACAGACAGGAGGAGGAAAAACACATACAGCACGCACTCACACTATGCCAATATCCCAGATGGGCCATAAACAATGGAAAACAGTCAAAAGTAAGTAAAAAACAAAGAGAAGAAAAAAGACAGGAAAACAAAACACACACACACACACACACACACACACACACACACACACACACACACATAGTGATCGAAGTAG
>OMLB01018211.1:0-24614 GCA_900302555.1 Myripristis jacobus | reverse complement strand
TCGGGGGAGGGGCTGTCTTTTTATGGTTTGTTTGCACAATACCTCACTTCCTCAGCAGCTGCCATTGCTGTGCTGAATGAGGAGAGAGGAGAGAGGGAGACAGAGGGAAACAGGCAGCTGAGCCGCGCAAGAAAGGCGACGTGGGTTGCAGCAAGAGGAGAAAATATTTGTGAGGAGGCCTCAAAGCAGGAGGAAGCAAGCAAATGAGCAGCAGCTCTATGGCTCAGTCGGCTGCTAACAGCGTGGACCAGGACCTGGCCAGCAAGAGGCTCCACTCGAGGTAAGACCCTGGGGGAGGGGGGCTCATCAGGAATCAGGGGGTCAGCTTTTCAGCTGGTTTTGGATGTCTTTTAGGAAACAGAGACCAGACAGGGAGGGAGCGGCTGAAGGGAGAGAAAGGGGGGAGAACAGGGGCTGCCAGCTCAGAGCTCGGCTGACTTAGGAGGAGCCAGGCAAAGGGGAACTTGCCCAGCCAGCTCTCACTGCATTCAAGCTCAAGACCCAACCACAGCTCTGTCCATAGCCCCGGTTCCAAGCCTCATTCCTGGCTTAGGTCACCGAGTCTCAGCCTGAATGAACTGCTGGTCTAGCTGTGGCTGGAATGTGCAGACTGAAAGGAGCCACTAAAGATGTGGACACGGAGGCGATGTAGTAAGGAGTGTCTCAGCTGGCTGGGGCTGGGAAGTGTCTGCAAACTGGATATATGGACTGACTCACACATGGCCTCAGCTTAAACGTGCCATGTGTGCACAGAATCACACAGCTGAACTCAGACAAACGCATGTACGATTGTAGTGCACATGCACGTGCACACAGAGCAGGAGCGTGGCTAGATTTGTGTGTTACGGTGTTATGTTCAGAGGATCACCATTTCCATATCTTTGAATATTTTCATTTATGAGACAACCACACTCCCTCTCATCTGCAAATAATCTCTCCTGTGTCATTGCTATCTGTTTTATTCTGCTATCTGTACATCTTGAAACAAATTGGGAGTAGTACAGATTTGTATCTCCTCAGGTTGATCTTTTGTTGGTCCATCAGGTGACAACTCAGACACACATGATGGGATTTTGAATCTTAGCACTGCATTGTGACATTTTAAAACTGCCAATCGTTTGATGCACATCATTCCACAAAGTGTTGCCAAAATCAGATCAACATCGAGGCTATGATGCTTAAAATGTCTACAAACAAAGTTGCATGTCAGCCTTTTTTTTTTAATTACCCGGAGTGACCCATGGGGGATGCTGCAATTACAGGTCAAAACAGGGTAATAGAGTGTTACTGATTTGACATTTGTGGGGGGGCATGTTTGCTGTTATCTTTTTAGGTTTAAATATTTGACACTAAAATTCTGAGACAGGTGGATATTCTCTTTTTTTTGGAGAAGCCACAAGATTTTGCTCTCTTTTGCATCTTTGCAAAGCCAAACATGCACTTTTGCATCACACAACCTTTACATAAAGATTGTTAATCAGTTAAGTTCAATTCAAAACCTTAATTTAAGCCTTGAAAAACTCTGATGTTTCCCCCATTTATGTCAAAATACCGAAAAAATGTAAAATTTAACAATTCAAAAGAGTAGTACAATACTCAGTGAAAACTATTGGTTATGATGAACCATTACCAGTGACATTTACTGGCTTTTAAGGATAAATTGTGACATTCACTCAGCCAGCACTTTTATTATTTTGAATATGTGATTATTATTAAACTGATATCTAATCACTATTGAAGCACCATTTACTACCACTCAACAACAGCCAACCACACCTTTGAAGCCCAGTGGCTGTGACAGTGAAGGGGCTGCTGGGAATGTTAATGACTGTCGAGCTGTGAACTGACATTTACAAGCCCTGCAAAGTTGTCATGTCCCTGTGACAGACACACACACACACACACACACACCCATGGCGTTCCCACGATTTCACATACAGATACATATATACATAACCTTTCTAGAGTGAGGGCTGTGTGTGTGTGTGTTTCTATGGTAGCATGTGCATACATATTTCTCTGCCCATCCCAAAAAACAAAACAAAACAAACCTAACAAACAAACAAACCAAAAAAATCCTCAGTCGGTAGTGGGGTATTTTTTGCTGCACTTTGTAGCTTTGTTTTGAAAAGTGCAGCATAACCAAAGTCATTTCCAGAGTTATTGTTGTCAGTGGCGTCCGTGTCATGAAGCTGTCGAAGCATTCTCGTCATTGTTTCTGGGCACTGCAGCACTGTCACGCTGTCGACCACGTTCACACGGCCGCCATTTTCCTCTGACGTCACGCTCAGGGTGGGAAGCTCAGACGCTTGTTATCATGTCGCACTGCTGTGCTCCAGGCTGTGTCTTGGATGTGGATATAGTGAAACTGTGGAGGTGGGTCATATTTCAAAGTAAAACAACATATACAATAGGGAAGGCGTAAATTAAGGCGTAAATTAATTTGGGATTTGGGATTTGAAATGTCAAACAACATTGTGGACACATTTATAAAAGCCCACATGCCTGTAACGTTATGTGGCGTTTTGCTCACTGGAACGCATAACCTAATTCCAAACTTTAGAAAGTGGAATTCATATGTTGTTTAACTGTGAAATATGGCCCAATATCCCTTCAAATTGTCCCTATCCATTGTTTTCTGAGGAAGCGGTGGAACAATAATGTTTTGTCAGATTCCCTACATTTACAGAGGGCACAACCTGGAGTGCAGCAGGACAACATGATCAGAGAATTTGGGCTTCCCACCCTGAGGAAAATGGTCTATAGTGGGGAGCAACTCTGACATGTTCTTAAAGTCCAGATGAAACAGCATTTCAAGAGTATCTAACTTCAGAATGGTGACGTATTTCTGAGTGAAACAGGATGGACAGATAGGCTGTAATGTTGATTTGGACGCTGAAAAGTGTGAATCTTGGCTCTGTGCCGCTGAAGGTAGAAGAATGACTGACAGGTGGATGTCATGATTAGCTGAAATTGGTGGGTTCATGCCTGTGTAAGCATAATCACTGAGAGGTTGTTGAAGGTGAAGCCCTTGTTGGACTTGCTCCTTAACGTTGCCTTCACATGACTGAGAGGAGTAAAACACAGCTTTGTCTGGTAATGGACGCACTGAGTGACAGCCGGTCATATTTGCTGTGAATCAGCTGCAGACTGGAACAGCGGGGGGTGCAGAGCTTTCAAAGGCAGTTGTCCTTAAATGTCCCTGCGTTGTGAAAGGAGAACGGCTGGACACTGGAGTAGCAAAGCAGATCTCATGTCGCTCTTCAGAGACTGTAGCCGGCTATCTCAAATGATTGCAAAAAAAAAAAAAAATCATTATGTAATACTGAAGAAAAAGAGAATTTATTCTAAAAAGTTCAAACAAAATGCAGTCAACCTCCAGTGCATGTCATCTTGGTTATTTAAAATCTCAGTCAAATTTGGGGAATTATAGAAATGATGACAATATTACATTTTTTGTGAGGGTGCAGCTCACTTTTAGGTGCGTCAAAATTTCACTGGGTAATATTTTATTGGGTTCTATTATTTCACTGGGTTACTTTTTAAAATTAAATTTTCAGCCTCATATCCTGAATCCTGATAATTGCAATATTCCTTGAATATTGCAGTTCTGAAACTGTGAAATTGTGCGGCTCATTTAGAGCGATGGAGAAGTAAAGGGCGACAGGACAAGAGAATTAAAATTGCAGTGTTACAGGAGAATTAGAGAGAGGAAGAAAGGCACAGAGGCTCTGCCCGAACTGAGAGAGACATGTACAACAAGGGGAAAAACATTCCTAGAGAGTTTCTCTTTGGTTTCCCTGACAACTAGCCCTGGCACTCTGTAATTATGGCTGGATTAGTACTCTGAGCACAGAGTTCCCCAGCTAAGCCAGGGCTCCACCAAAGGGAACAGTAACACAGAGCCCAGAATGAAAGAGGAGCTCTACGAGCACAGAACCAAGGGACTGGGGATCAACCAAGAGCCTCAAGAGATTAAACAGCCGTGCACCTTAACGACACAGTGCTGAAAATGGAGCATTTAACCACAGTTAAGAAACAGAATATGCAGTCACAGAAAAACACATAGATGAGAGTGAGAATGGTGAGTTATGTGATTTAGAAGAGCAGAATCGCAAAGAAATCTCCATGCCAAAGAGTGCAGTAAGATGAGCAGTTTTTCGAATCAGACACCAAACCGCCATCCTTTGTGCAAAGGATCTAAACTAGCGACAGTCACAGAGGCTTTTAAATGCTCTTTGATTAGTATCATGTGCAAGTGAAACCAGAATTAATAATGAATAATATTAGGCCAAGGATTTCACCGAGTTCGCATTTGAATTCAGTTCTCAATTTTTTCAAGAAGTTTTCAGCTTTGTCAAGTTTTGCTTTTGTATAAGTTTTTTTTCCCATAGAAACAAATGACTGAAGCTTTTCTCTAAACTTAACAAAATCATTTTAGTTGCCTTAGGTAGCTATTTAACGTTTTTCACATCACAAGCAGGCGGAAATGAATTGGTGGTGTTGTTTTGTCATCCAATTTGCCGCATTGTCACATAATGTTTTTTGTGGTGGAAGAATGGAACTTGAATCCACATAGTTCACATACTTTGCATCCACAACATGAAATATGTGCTTAAGATCATTGGACAAGTTCACATTTGACTGATTTTCATGCAGAGGGCACACGTCATCACACATGGCAGAGTTCAGCTTACGCGCACTTCTGGATTCCTGACTTACCTCTTGAAACCGGTCCAAAAGATCACATGCACCCTGTGCTGCCATGGTAACAGTATTTTGAGACTGTCTCCCTTAGACCACAGGCAGGCTATTATGGGATGAATGTCTCCCAAACAGACCACTTAGACTGGTAATCAGAGGGGAGAATGGCAGCCTGTACCGCACAGATCCGTTCTTATGCCAACCACAACGATGGCAAGAATAAAAGTCAATTTCGAAAAATCCTCCCGCAGAGTCTAATCCCTTTTTTTTGCCTCTTTGCTTTGCTTAACTTTAATATGCATTTCTCCATCTCTCCTTTACTCACTCTGGGTCCTCCTGGTCTTTTGTCTGTCTCTGCTGTTTCTGTATGGAGTAGCACTTCATAGCCATAGCCTGTTCTGCATTGTTCATATCCGTTAGACAGTGAAATTCTCTTTTCCCAACTCGTTTCTCTTCTGCTTTCATAATATATAGCCCATATAGCTCAGTTCCTGTTTATATGAACTGTATGCCTGTGTTCTCCACTTGCATTTGTGTGCATGGCACTCTTAACTTGTTGAACTCAGTAACTACTCTGCTTTTTAGCCTTCTTTTTTTAGCCTTCTTATTTGGTGCATCTTCCACCTGATGTACTGTACTTTCTCATGTATTGTAGCATGCTTTATATACAGAATTGGGAATGGCACTCTGGAGCTCCCCTTGTCAAGAGACACCCAAGTATCCATATTGCTTTGGAGATGGATGATAAATTGACCACCACCTATATAACCGTGCAGCTTAAATTTTTAAACTATGCCACCAGGTTTCCATTAGGCTACACCTTTTTTTTTCTACATTCTGTTTTATAACTGAAGTGATGAAGGCCTGAAAGCCTTCTACATCAGTAGTTTCAGCTACTTAGAAATGGCAGGTGTTTATGCACAATCACACTTTCACCTGTATGTCTTTCCCAAGGGATGCTAGGGATGCAAGGGATTTATCTGTCTCCTCTCAACCTCTGTTTCCTTACAAATTTCAGTTGTCTGCCACCTCACCAATAGTTTATTCCCTAATTTGCAGCTGCAAAATAATCTGATCGCCCTGGTTCATGGCAACATTCAGGGTCAAAAAGGAATAGCCAAAGAAGTCCACAAATCCCTCTCTAAGATGAGCCTTAATTTTACACCTCTGTTTGTCTACAGCAAGTAAAAATGAAAACCATGGTGTAGCTTCATGCACAGGGACAATATGGAGTCAGCGTTGATTTCAAATTAGTATATAATGAGGTCATCAAAATAAAACATTACTCCTGTGTCCTGTCTTTGGCATTTTCTACCATATCTTCACTTGTTCATGGTCTAAACATCATTCTGTTCCCTTTCTAGTCTAATTCAGCCACTTCTTAATTATTCCTCCTACTTAATTTTTCCTCCTACCTCAAAAGACATTTATTTGCTTCATTTTGTAATATTTTGAAGGCTGCATTGTTTACATTGGCATGTGTAATATGTCGCCCCCATCCTCATGTGCTGGAAGCATATGTTACGTAAACAGAATGGGGACCCCTTTTCCTTGTGTGCACTACAAACTGAGACTAAATTGACAGACTGGACGTGCATACCCTGCCCTACCTGCCTCTGATTGGCTAGTAATTGTTGCCTTTGGTTAAGGTACTGGGTACCTTTTAAAATAAAGTAGATGCAGGTGTTACAACTGGCTCACAGGCCACAAGAAAAGAAGGAGACATAGATCAAACTTAGCAATAATACACTGAGTAAGTGTGAAAATTAGTGTCAGTGGTGTTTGGAAGTATATGAAATACTTGATTGATCAACTGACCCATTTTCCTCTCGGGGATCAATAAAGTATTGCTGATTCTGATTGTGATGACTAATGTGAGGCACGTGTTGTCAGTGTAAAACAAAACCAAAAGGGTAACACAAACACAAATAAGGCTTGGCAAGTGGGAAAGTGATCAGAGAGTGGAATTAGGGCGGGCTTAAGTAAGTTCTGGGACACTGGCCAGGTGTTCCCAGTTAGCACTCAGTAGCATCTCAGTTCCATCTCAACCCATCCCGGGACCTGTAATAAACAAAACACACACCACAGGTGTGTAGAACACGGGTGGTAAAACAGTTTCCCCCATGCGGGATAAATAAAGCTTACCTAACCTTACCTTACCTTACCTTACAGGAGCAAAGGGAGAGACACCAGTGGCGTCACACTTCCTAGTTACTTTGTGCTTTCCAGAAGCAGAAGGGGAAATTATTGTTCCAGGACATTACTGATACAGGAGACCCAGAAATGAGAGTACAGTGCATATTTGGAGGATTTTTTTTTTTTTAACTTGGCACACATGAAAAAGATTTGCCCAAGCTGCTGCATTTAGTCAAAGCATGTGTTGTTCATGTACAGTTTGCTTTTTATTCTACTGTCCTCTCTTCACTTTTCTTTCAAAGTCTTACATAGTGAGGACTAGGGAAAGGAGGAGTCAGAAGTTGGAGAATGGAACATGCACTAATAGAAATTTCACCATGTCAGCAACTTGCCATAAGTGTAATTTGGGGTTTTGGTTCTCTCAGGTTGTTGGGTGTTATGATTTAGGCCTATGAAATGCAGGCATTATCATAGAAAGTGAGCCAAAGGATCACTGGATGTTTCAGGCCTTTTTACACTACATGCAGCTTGCTGCTGTGCTAATGTTTTGATCAGACACTGGCTTAATGTCCAAACACAGTGATGGTAAATTGGTGGCTAAATAAGGCCAAATGTCCTGGTAAATGTAGGAGGTGGATTGGCGTCAATGATTTATGCTGTGCTGAATGTCCTGTTGCAAAGTTTGGTGCTAGCCGCATGTATAAGACTTGGATTCTATTTTAGGCCAATTAGCCTGTGGCCACATGACCGTGTGCAGTTCACTGTGGAAGCTGGCTGGTATAACTTGGTATAACTCATTGATAACTCACAGATAGCTTTAGTCAATACTGCATGGTATCTGACCATCCTACTGAGTATCATGTTGACGCAGGTTCAACAGGTCCTGTTATAGTGTCTTGGGTCTCTGGGTGTAGATGTGGGTACTGGTCTCAGTGCTGCTGCTGCACAATCTTCTCTGGCAGCTGCTTCTTATCTTTCAGGTTGTATCATGATTTAAATTGCTTTTTGGATTTATAGAAAATTATTATTATAATTGATTTAATGTGGGGTGCCCCATGGCACACCTGGTGGACCATGCACAGTGTATCAAGGCTAAGTCCATACTGCAGCATCCTGGGTTCAAATCCGGCCCTGACTCTTTGCTGCATGTCATCCCCTCTCTATTAACGGTGAAGAGCCCACCACATGTCTTTATTGTGACAGCGTGTCACAGATGAGCCTATGTATGGGAACCATTATAATTTGCTTGTTCTTGCTGCCCCTGCTCAACTGCTGTCTCAGGATCGTCATTCTCACACCCTATTCTCTGATGAGAACTTACTATAACTTGGTTGTCACGTTATTGACACCCTATGACCTGTTGGAGAGGAGGGACAGCAGACTCTGGACAGACAGGGCACAGCAGACAGCTCTGCATACCTGTAGAACCTTGCCTGCATTTCAGGGCAGACTGACATAACGTTACAAATTCTGAAATCTCACAGGCACCCTGGAGCATGAAGGTGTGGCGTAGTACATGGCTTAGAGAATAAGGAGACCATCCTCCACTTAGAAGACGTGACTTCAAGCAACCATGTCTGTCAGCACTTCACTGAATCCCTTCCATCACCAGGGGTACTGACCTCCCTGCAAAGGAAATAAAGGAATTTCCCAGTGATTATCAATGAAGTATCACTTGTCATGGAGGAAATTTTGGCGAACCTGAATCCAACTGAGCATAACTCCTAGACTCCATCTCTAATTTTTCAACTGTCTGAATTAACTCACAGACCCTTAACACACTATTCTGAGCATTGTGAACCTTGATAGTGCATACTGTACCTACTGGCTGGGTGGATATGGGCAGTGCCTACACGTTTATCCATTTCAGAACAGACCATTCAGATGAAGGAGACTGTCTGCCAGCTAGAAATGAGCCCATAGGGTATTTGTACAGCAGCTTTTTACAACCCACAGTTGCATTTTAAATTTAGGAGACCGCTAGCGGTCCTGTGAATCTGACACTGTGGTGTATTAAGGGAGCGACAAAGTCTGCATAAGGAGGTTGGTGGGGAAACAGATGGATCAGTCAACACAACTTTCATTCAACTGGTTCAACTTCAAATCGTATCCCAGCAATTTTGTTTGTAGTTAGCTAATGTTGGTTAGGAAATATTAGTGAATGCTATTTTGTGTTTTGTAACCTTAACCTTGACTTTTTCCAAACCGAAATTAACATGAAATGACATGTTCAAGGGAGATTTTGGGGAGCAATTTTGTGATGGCACAGCTGTGAAAACTAGAGGCCAAATGTTCAGCATCCCTCCTTTGCATTCACATTTTTTCCAATATTTCTTCCTCTTGGCATTTTTTCCACAGGCTTTGCAGCTGTTTGTGGGGCTGCTGGGCTGTCATGCATTCCCCATGTCTTAGTCTCATTAATTCTCATACTCCTCACTCATCTAGTTCAGGGTTTAAGGAGGAGTGCCAGGAGTGATACTGTTCGGTCGTAAGGTCAGTCAAGTAGTTGTATCAAGTGTCCGTCACCTAATTACACCTCTCTTCGTAAATCCTGTTTGATTCCTACACCCATGCACATTAATCTGAGGCAGGGAATTATGTCGGTGTTGTGGAATTATTTGGCCCAGAAAGCATACTTGGCAATCTGACATTGTGCACAGTTTAATGTCTGATATATTTGTAAAATCAACAAAATTTTACATGATAGAAACTTTAAACAAAATTTATAGTACTGTCCTACTAAAACACATCCCCTGATAGATGCATTACCTCTTCAAGGCTTGTGATCCAGGAGTTTACAAAAATGAGTGAGAAATGAGTGCCAAGATCAGGCAATTTTCAGGTTATACCACAGAAGCTATGGTGCCCTCTGGCTATGATCCCAACAAGGAGAAATCAGAGCATATGGTGTTGGTGAAAGCTCATTGCATTGTGATCAACAGACAGAAATAGAGCTATGATCAAACACAGGCAAAATGCAGAGGGACCCATTTACCCCTGGCATCTCCACTGTGGCATTAATTTGATCATGCACTAAATTCTCATAACACATGAAGATTGCCTTGATTTGAGTGTGCATGCAATGTCTTGAGGGTTTTGAATTTTTTATTATTTGGAAATAATAAACCTAACTTGCATTATTATGCTTAGAGGCACATCTACTGTTCAATGAAGATGTGGTTTAAACTGAATGGCATTTTTCATTATGTGACTTACAAAATGTAACATTATATTTTTAAGTAAAACAGGAAAATGTGTGAGTAGACATGATTGAGTCCTTAACCAGTCATTTGTTAGGCTATTTTTCAGTAAAGATAAGTGAAAATACACAATATTTACATTTTATCTCTTCATGACGTATTAACCACTATCTCCCCTGCTTCTTCTTTGCTCACTGTTATAAAGAGTCTTTCCTGGTGGCTTAATAATGTTGCTGCCAAGGTCAGCAGATAGTTGGATTAGCCTGGACTGCTCACTGCACTGTGTGCTTTCCACCAAGGAGGAGCAGGTCACTGGATTAGCAATTGACCAGATGTCTCCTCTCTCTCTTTCTCAACTGGGACAATCGTTACGTTGAGAGGTATTGGTGTCACTCTGTCGTCACAGACTGTCCCCATGCTGTCACTCAGGTTGTCTACTGCTCGACACTTACTCTTTGGCAGATAAAGTATGGCTTTTCAGTGATATGGAGAACAGTGGTTCCTGCACAAACGGATGAGGACAGGTGGGAGAGCATTTAAAGGGAGACAGATAAAGCTGTAGTAGTAGTAGAAGTGACAGCTGACTATCAGTATCCAACTTCTGACATTTCAACTTTTTACTTGAACAGGATCAGTTGAATTCTTACAGCATAAACTCTGTAGGGGACCTTTAGTGCAGAATGTTTTTTTGGTAAGAAACCGAGATGCAATTGGAACTATTCTTGTCTGGGAGTTATTGACTGGCTTCAAGAGAATTTCACCATTTGTTTTTTTTGTTTTTTTGTTGGTTTTTTTTGGGAAGTTTCTGGAGGACTTTGAAGAGCAGATGTGTTTCTTGGCTGGCCTTGGACTGTGCGTAGAGCTTCCAGTTGGACTGTATCCAGGCTGGCTGCAACACTGCTGAAATTGTGCATTCTACAGGAATAATTCAGCAAACAACCAGGACTTGTGGATTTTTGCCTTCAAATAGACATTGTTTGGAAACTGAAAAAGAGAGACGGAGAGAAACTGGCAGCCTAGACATTTCATTTAAAATTATCTCTGTTGATCTAAACATCATTTTGATACAGCATTGTATTAGTGAGCTGCATCTAGAGCGGTGATTATTCAAGTTTGGCATAGGTGGTCTTGTTAACCTTTAACATCATGGCATCTGAGTCATGCCCTTTGACTGTTGCGGAGAGCGCCATGTGTAGACTCGTCCATCATGGGCCACGACCCCAAGCCATGCTAAGGCCTTTACACCTGGAGCTACAGGTGTATGTGGACAAAACAAGATGCAAGCAAAAACACAGGTACTGGTGGAAGGGCTCCTTTTCTGTCCTAGTTTGTCCACAACAGTTCTTTGGCAAGCAAAGTCCTGTAAAGCACACGACCTTGGCAAGCACATTTACTCTTTGGTGAGGACAAGTTGTGTAAATTTGAACAGCAGAACTGCTAATAATGAGGATGAAGCAATGTCTGGGAGGGAATTGTTTTGCATAACAACGCACTGGCAATATTTTCAGAATATTGCCAGTGTTGTGCATGTAGGGCGCTTCACCCGACCCGGCAGTCTACCCATTCTTGAAATATAACTCAGTACACTGAATACCTGCAATTTTAATTAGTGATCCTGATAGCATAAACAGTATGTATAAGATCATTACTCCCATAAATTACTAAAAGACCATATCACTCCTGTCAGATTCTGGAATACGCCTACTATACAGCACATTTATTATCTATGACTCGCATAGTGCTCTTTCACACAGTACTAGCATTTACAGATGATTTGGGTGTTTGCCTAAGTATTTATTGCCTGATTATTTGCCTGGTAAGTGCTACTTTTGTGGGTCACAAATAAGACATACGTTGATCCACATTGAAATCACTGAATCACTCTTGTAAAAACATCACTAGTCATCTCCTAGCAATAATATTCCCATTCAGACAGGACCAACTGTGGCTGGAGAATATTTGCATGATGATTTGAAGTGATAAGGGATGAGTTCAGCATCGTTATACTGCTCGCTACTTTTACTTCAATAAAGTCTTACTCAAACACAGCTACTGTAAGTCACCAGTGCCAACACATTTTCAAATGACACCCCAATCCAGAGCGATATATGCTGAGTGAAACAGTAAAATATGCTCAGATTCAACTGCTTATTACAGATGTAAAATTCCAGTGTCCCTAGAATAATAATATATGGTAGAGGAGTGTGAGGTAGTGCAGTGAGAGTTAAGGAGGGCAAGTAGCTTGAAAAGCAAGGTTTGAACATTACAAATAGAGGATAAAACAATGGTAGAGGGATTGGGCTTTATGAAGCACAGAGCAGGGCAGGTGTTTCTTGAATGCGCCAGAAAAAAAAATTGAAAACGCGTTGATCCATGCCTAAGTTTGAAATACAATTCTTCACACCTGCTTTGCTGTTCTTTCCTTGATGTCATTTGTAATACAGATTAGATTCAAGATTAATCTTCACCAGCATGCTATCTGGAAATTTGAATCTGGAAAAAATAGAGTGTTTGTTTATTTCTTCCAGGAATAATAAATGTGTGAATGTTGCATGTATAGTTTAAAAGAAACAAAAACAAACAAACTCCCCAATATGACCTTGCTGTGACTGTGCCAGATATGTGTGAAATTCATCTCAAAAGAACCCAGAGCTGTACAGTATCACTTAAACTGCCTATATGCATTATTTTTGGTCCTCCACGCCGCGTCTTATAGCATCTATCTGCTTCTCAAATGAAAAAAGCTCCATTGTATCCTTTTATTGTGTTACCTCCTTTACAGTAAGGGTCTTGCTGCTGTAAGTAAACATCCTCTCCACACACCGCTAAGTCGGTTTCTCTGACCCAGCAGTTGCCATAGGAACCAAGGCATTGTCGAGGTGGCCAGACGACCACTCTGACTTGGCTCTTGCTAGTTATTTCTGGCACACGTCTTCCATTATAATTCAGTAAAGCAAAGGAAGTCATTAACCCTGTTAAGAGCATCATATGTTGTTACAATGCGTCTTCCAGTGCTAATTTGCTGATTTTAACATGGCCTATGAACAGTACTGGCCCACAAACATTTTTCATTTTATTTTAATACCCACAGTTTGAATAATCTCAAATATCACTCAGATTTGTATACAGACCCAAGAGGCTGTGGGGGAAACGCCTCAAAATGTATAGTATGCGCCAAGCACGTTTAAGAGCTCAGAATCATCAACTATTAAAGCAAGAGAGCTGTATGTTTTTATTATTCAGACTGTAAGAGCTTTGTGGAAAAACAGGCTGATATGTGCAAGTTTGAGCTAAAAGTGAAACACCTCTTTAAGGTGCTCATTTCAGAGAGATATGGTCTGACTCTGTTGCCAAGGCAACTGTCCATTGACATGGCTACAGACCTTGTTGCCATGGCAGTATTGCCAATATATCCCACATTGTGCTAATAAAAGGATCCTACATTGCCACAGTAATAAATGTCCACATGACATTGTTTTCATCGTCCTCTCTGTCTGTGTTTGTGTGTTCACCAGGATGGAAGCCTCTTGCCTGGAGTTGGCTTTGGAAGGAGAGAGGTTGTGCAAGGCTGGAGACTTTAAAGGGGGAACAGCGTTCTTTGAGGCGGCTGTGCAAGTAGGCACAGAAGACCTGAAGACCCTCAGTGCCATCTACAGCCAGCTTGGCAATGCCTACTTCTACCTGAAGGAGTATGGCAAAGCCCTGGAGTACCACAAACATGACCTCACTTTGGCCAGGTGAGGACAGTGCCTGTAATACTTACTGTACGGTAAACGCTGCAATGTTTTGTTGCATTCATTAAATCTAAGGCAGAGGGCCATGCCAAAGAGATTGTCAGTACTGTTTTTTAGCTGTCTAAAGGCTTGTAAATCAAGTGCTTTTTAACATCCAGACATTACATTTCTGTAGCGTTGTAATGTTTTGTTTTTTTTAAACACCAGTACTGAATGACCAGGGATTATGAAAATGTTTATTTGGTGAATCCCATACTGAGGTTCATGAGTGTCAAAAAAACACATTTTTTTGGAGCTGCTGCCAAAACGGATTTCTCTCCATTCTCAGGACAATAGGAGACAGAATTGGAGAAGGAAAAGCCAGCGGCAACCTTGGTAACACATTGAAGGTGTTGGGGCGTTATGACGAGGCTGTCGTCTGCTGCCAGAGACATTTGGATATCTCTCAAGAGCAGGGTGACAAGGTAACATGCACCTGCTTTATGGTACACCTCTGAAAGCTGAATTATGTCTAGAAATCTGCTGCCTATATGCTCACATGCTCAGAAAAAACACATTGCAACTGTTCTTCAAAATGCTGTTCACAAAATCTTGACATCTTCACTAGTTCATGCAGTTCATTTTACCCATAAAATCCTCAACCAGCTATCCTCTTCTAGGTTGTTGAACTGTATTATCAAACTACTCATCTCTGAGCTACCTTGTGTTTAACCCTTTGGCTAACAAACATTTCACCCAGGCAAATTGGAAAATAGAGACTTTATCACAGGATTCAATGACTCTGCTTTGGATTAGAGTAGTCCCCAAATTTTCAGGATTATTCCCCAGAAAAAGATTTAAAAAGTAAGTTATTGATTCAGTGGAAATGGTAAGAGGACATTTTGTCGCATATGTGTCATCAAATCAAATAGCTTCTCCTTCACAGTGTTGCTAGGCAGTGCTGCGTGACATCCCTTGGCTTGAATGTTTTGATCATGGCCAACGTGATATTTTATAGTACTGTAACATGAAGGAAGAAAAATGAAAACGAAAACATTTCAAAGAGATTCGGCTTGGTGGCTCAAAGGCTGTGGAGAAGCACATAACGGTAGCTCAACTGAATGTCAGTCATGCAAACAGAGGTTTTGTGTACCTTCAGACATGTCAGCCCTGGGCTAAAAAGAGCAGTGTGTTAATCATTAGCCACATAGGCCAAGAGTTAGCCATGGGTTAAAGGGCTGTGTGTGAAATGGGGGTTAGGCTAAACATTCAGCAAGTGTACTGTGTGAAGAGCACAAGGTCTGAGCACAAAAATCTTCAGATGACAGAGCTTTGTCCGTCACCACCTCCACCCTCAGGAACTCCATACCCAATATTAATAAATTCATGCACACACAACTCTAGGTACACTAGAGTCATGTACAGACACACAGATCCACATGCACACACTAACATGGAGGGGGGGGGGGTCTAAAAAAGTTTACTTTACAACCACACATTTCGACATTACGAGATATATTTCTGCATTTCTGACGTTTCTTTGGCATGTCCTATTATTGTCTGGCTGCAGGTAGGAGAGGCCAGAGCGCTATACAACATAGGGAATGTGTTCCACGCTAAGGGCAAGCAGCAGCTTTGGGGTTGCACCCAGGAACCCGGAGACCTGCCTCCTGATGTCAGAGACACACTGCAAAGGGCTACTGGCTTTTATGAGTATGTATTCCTGACAATGTATGGTGCAAATGCTTACAGACATGTGTACACCACACACACACACACACACCAGCTGCCTAGAGTTACAGATGTGGGTCTGTGATTGGGCAGTGGCCATTTTCACACTGTGGACAGACAACAGTCGGGTGTGGAAAGTGTGTAAGTAATGTTCTTCCATTACTCAACAACTTTCACAGCAACACGATTCCCTTGAGTGAGGCTTAAAACTTAAACAGCAGGCAGCAATACGATGCTTTCAAAAAGTTTTCAACCCATTTGACTTTTTCTGTATTTCGTGCTGTATCCTAAATTTACTGGGTTAAACTGAGATTTGTGACCAACCGACAAAGACTATACTGAAATATCTCATTTAAATTACTCAAACCCCCAAGGCAATACTTGGCATCTTTGCCAGTGATTATCTTGGGGATTGTCTTTCATTTTTTACACATATGCAACAGTTTGATCAAGATGGATGGGAAGCAACAGCTATCTGCAAATCCTTACATGGATTTTCAGTGACATTCAAGACTGGCAATCATTTCCAGTGTGACACAGAATATCCTTTTGGAAAACAGATGGCTGCCCCAATGTATTTTTTCTCTTTTTTGTCTCTCCAATACAAATTCTCCTCAGGAGTTTGCTTTGAGTCCATTCATTGTTACCCTTTATCCTTACAAGTGTCCGAGGCCCTGCCACAAAAAAGTTGGCTGAAGATTTAAATTTCTTTTCATTCGACCACAGAGCTTTTTGACCAGTGTTTTCATATTATATTTTTAGGTCGGCAGTCTTCAAGCTTCTTTTATTTGCCATTTCAGTAATGACTTTCATCTGACCAATCTGACACAGAGGCAGAATTTTGAAATTGTTGCACTGATTGTTGTTCTTTTGGCAAGATCCTTATCGTTGACAAGAAAATCTAATGTTCTGAATGTTCAGTGGGTTCTTGGTCAGCTATTCTTGAAATTATGCTAAAATCGTCTCCAGATCCCGTAATTCTGTCTTTTCTGTCTGGATTCTACAGACTGAGAAAATGCAAATGAAGCTAGATACTTTCTGTGACTGGAATTGTACTGGGTGTCTCTGGGGTGGGACTGTGTGGAACTGTTTAAATGTGAAACTGGGTGGGGCTGAAAAATGTCCTGTTGTCTTTCTTTGGTTAAATAAAGGTTTCAAAAGCCCATAATAATAGCTCATCACACAGGGCTATTTGCAAGGCCCTATTAAAGCCAATCACTGTGAGCTGCAAACTTATTAACATGTGATGTGAGGTGAAACTGCTAAAGCTGATACATAAGAGGCTTGTCTCTACAGTACATATCAGAGTGTGATTTGAAGTGCACTCGTCTTTACAGTAGATGGCAATAAGAAGTACACAAAACCTCAGTGGAAACACAGGGAGCCTCATTGTTTGGTATGACAACTGTGACATGGAGTTATGACTCAGTTCAGTGTGCTTTCCTGTCTCAGGTCACCTATCTAAATGCCTGTATGTGTTATTTGTGAGGAAAAAACAATCTATAGGACTTAATCAGACACTGACAAAGCAGTAGGCTATAGTAATGCATAGTGTAGTCCCTTAATGCACAAATTAACTATGGTTTATATATCATTTCGCAACTGTATTGTAACTTCATTTACTAATTGTTAGGTAGTTTTAATTACTGTATCTGCTAATCTCTGCAGGATGAATTTGTGTTTGGTCAAAGAACTTGGTGACCGAGCTGCCCAGGGGAGAGCCTTTGGTAACCTAGGCAACACCCACTATTTGCTGGGAAACTTTGTTGAAGCAATCAAGTTCCACCGTCAGGTGAGAAATCTGAGGCTGTTTTACCAGTATAATGATAATACAGTACAAAAGATGCCAAGTACACGTGATGATTTAAGTCATTTGGCTGAATCGGCTGAATTTGGTTGCATGAATGAAGAGGCAAAGTGAAGATTAATTTCCGGAATGAAGATGTCTTCCATTTCTCCATGACCCTTCAGAGTATGTTGTGGGTTTCTGCATGAGCTGAAATGAATGTTTTGTCATTCACAGCGATTGTCTATTGCCAAAGAATTTGGTGACAAAGCAGCAGAGCGGCGAGCCTACAGTAACCTTGGCAATGCTCTGATATTCCTAGGCCAGTTCAACACAGCCACCGAGTACTACAGGTGAGGAGAGAGGGCACTCTGCCATCTAGTGGAGAAGAGGAAGAAAACCAATTTCTTTTTTTCAAGAGAGAAAATGCGACTGAGGCCAGATATTACATATCAGATTTAGTTCATGCATGTGATGAAAATCAGTAATTCAGCAACACCTTCTTTTGATAGTCCAACAGATTGTCAATTGATATAGAAGTCAAATATCAACAAGAGGTCAGGAGAATGTCCACAGCCATAAATTACATTTCAGCAACATATTGACATATCTATTGACATTATGTTGTATGTTTTTCTGAATTTTAAAAAACATGTAGGCCTAGTTGACATTTTTGCTGTGTTTTTATGAAACCCACCAGAGTTATGATTAAGATACACCCAGTGAGGGCTTGAGTTTGAGTGAGGGTGTACTTGGATACACCCACTTGGTTGAAGTTGGTGTTAGTGATTGAGTGTCAAGCTTGTTTTCGAGAATAGGCAACAGGCCAACAAATGTCATGACCAATCACAAGATAAGCCCATCTTGCCCAGAACTCTGGTGGGATCCAGAATAATGCTTTACAGACATGTTGTAGAAATTCAATTTATGGCCTATTGATATTCTCCTGAACTTGTAGATATTACTTACTTGTTGATATTCAAGTTATATATCACCTGATCAAGGAAAGTGTTACTCAAACTTCTGACAAGACTGAAAACCTATGATGACTGTTTTTTTTAAGGAATATTGTTGTGATATTATTCTTTACCTATCCCATTGTTGTGTCTCCATCTTCATCCACATTATTATTGCATGAAACCTCCTTTTTGTTTTACCTCCAACCTTATTCTTCGCTAAATTCCCTTTTCGGTCACTTTCTCTGCCATCTGCTTCACCCCCTCTCTGCTACACTCATAACATTTATCCCTTTGTCCTCCCATCAATAGGAAAACCCTGCAGCTATCTAGGCAGCTGAGGGACCAGGTGATGGAAGCTCAGGCCTGTTACAGCCTGGGAAACACTTACACTCTTTTACAGCAGTATGAAAGGGCCATAGACTACCACCTCAAACACCTGTTCATAGCCCAGGAGCTTACTGACAGGTAGAATGAGCATGAACATACACAACGCATACATACACATACACAAATATGCATACATGTAGTCAGTAATCATAGTTTTTTTTTTTGTGCGTGTGGGTGGTTATGTGTCAACAGGGTTGGAGAGGGCCGTGCCTGCTGGAGCCTGGGAAATGCTTATGTGTCTTTAGGGAACCACAGACAAGCTCTCCACTATGCCCGAAAGCATCTGGCCATTTCCAAAGAGGTGATACATTTTCACAAACACTGCAATTCTTTGGTCCAAAAAAAAAAAAAAAAATGCACCATTGGGAAAGTTTTAGTGTGGGCACCGCACTTTTTCTCACACTGTCTCTTCTCTTTTCTCCTTTGCCCTCAATGTCTATTTCTCCTGTCTCACACATGCCTGCCTGGCGCTGTCTCTGTTTCTGTTGTCTCTGTCTCTGTCCATCAGATTGGAGACAGAAATGGAGAACTGACAGCCAGAATGAATGTGGAGCAGCTGATGGAGGCTCTGGGGGTCAGCGAGAGTGACCTTTCACCCTGCGGTTCAGAGTTTGAGATGCAAGGTGAGAAGACAAGATTTCTCTAACCGCCTGTCCTTGACTTTGTATGGTCATCATAGGCTGCAAGTGGGGCTCACACGGTGAACGAGGGCGTGTGTGCTGTCACACAGTATGACAGCCATTTCTGTGTATTTTTCTGACCGGTAGGCATCCTAAGTCTTCAAACTATACATTTTGTGTATACTGTCCTGTCATCTCTTTGCGCATGCGTGCGTGCGCACACACACACACACAGACAGACTCAGAGTTGGACTCAGCTGTTGCCTTTCCCTCACATCATGGCCAAAAGTGACCTTAAGCATCAGTTTGCTTAGTCTCCACTCTGGTTTTAACACAATCACATAATTTCCATATCATCTTCAAACTTATCGTCTACTGAATAATGAGATGTTTAAAAAGCAAAACCTTTAATATCATGTGAGTATCATGTAAATGCAAACATGAAATGTGAAATGTAAACATGAACATCATTACAACAGTCCAAGCAAACAGTCTAGTCCAAGTCCATCTCCATCTGATCTCTAACTAATAACTAATAACATCTTAAAGAAGTTATTTGTACCAATTACATTATGATCTACAAGGACTTCCCAAGAACCCTCCACCTGCATTTTTTTAAAATTTATTCCAAAGGGCACTATACTAGCTCTAAAGAGGCACTGCAGCATATTCCACTCTGTGTGTTTTTCCCGTGGAAAAGCTAAATAAATAAATATATGAAGTCATCTTCTCCAAACACTTTACACGATATGCGATCAACTCAAGGAAAATGACTATGATTATGTTATATTTAAGTGTGATCTATAGATTACAGTATATCAGCTGATAATGCACATCTCATTCTCTCAAGACCTACAATTAGTCATAACTAATTGGTGAAAATTATGTGTTAAAATATCAGATCAATAGTAACAATAACAATTTCAGTGTCATTCCATTTGCAATATCTAGTGAGTGCTTTCACAATCTATGAGACATGCATATGCGTGTGACATGCATGAAAAATCAGGATTGCGATTCTGTGGGTGTGCGCGCGCATGTGTGTCTGTGTGTGTGTGTGTGTGTGTGTGTGTGTGTGAATGTTTATTTGACACAGAGATGTGTCTGTGTGCAGCAGACCCACACTGTGCAAACTGTGGTCAGGAGAAACTGACTTGGCACTTTACTCACACTCCCATCTCTAAGAAGAAAAAAGACTATTGGCTATTGATCTGGCATTAAGTTGAAGCCATTTTCAGCTACAGTTGATCTATATATTTATTTTCTTTACAACAAATAGACAGTAAATACAATAGCCTTTTGTCCCTGACACATAAAGCATGTCCGGGTCCAGTCATGAGCAAATGCACATGAGTTGGTCAAATTAAGTGTGAAACTACTGCAGCTAAAGGGCACACAGACATAACACATATGAAACGTTTAAAAATACATGGAACTGAGGCTAAATTTGGGTGAAATCATGGGGTGTGTATCAGGTAAACCGAGACAATCCGATCTAAGAGATGTTCACTTTCTCCCGTCAGTACATTTATGTAACAAATACAACAGTAATGTGTGAACGCAGTTTATCATTACTAAAATAACTCAGCTGTACTGTCTCAGCAGCCTATAGCTAAGAAGCCTCAGGTCCAAATAGACGATTTATTGCTGTTTATTTAGATCTATACAAAGAGGTGCTTTTTCCAGTTTTGAGAAAGGATGATGAAGGTTAGCTTTCATTGGATATTTTTAGAGCCAAGTGAAGTTTATTTACAGCGTATAGCATATTTCATACGACAGGTGTAGACTCACTGTGCCTCAAGATAAAAAGCAAAAAATAGGCAAAGATGATACAAGACAAAAACATATAAGATAAGAAGGTGTCAGTAAAAATGTATAGACGTTATGACATATAGATACAGTATATTTTCCCCTCAAATGCCCCACTAAATCACATGAATGGGAGTGCACCACATGCATATAACCCAGCACAGAAGGGCTGTGTAATCTTGTCTTAGCCCTCACATAAGGCTGTTGTGCGATGATTGTTTCCATGAACCCTCCTCCAGGCAGAAACTCACACCCATGTCCTACATTTCCCTCATGGGTGAAGAGCTGGCAAAGAGACCATTATTCAGATTGTTTGTCTGGTTGTCTGCCCAAAACCTCTTACAGTATCCTCACCAAACATCATGAGACCCCGACTGACATGACAGGCTGTTGCGGAAAAAAGTCCTAAAAGGAGAGCTTGCATGCTTGAATTTGTTTCATATGAAGGTTTCAGGCTAAAATGTGTGAAAGAATAATCTAGGTGTTCACAAAGTTGTGGGAAATGGAGTTTTTAATAACCTGTAATATGTTTTTTGTTTTTGTTTGTTCACAGGAGCAAGACCGAAATTCACCAAGAGAAACAGTATGGACAGTGTAGAATTGTGCAAGTACTCCTCAGATAAGGTAATTTTACTTTCTTCAGTATGACACCCCAAGGGAAAATGTATCTTCTAAATGCAACCCTCCCCCAGATATAAAGTCCAATCTAATAATATGCACTTTTACTGCAGAATGGAGACAGCCAAGACTTGGAAAGTATATCCAGGAGATCCAAAAGTCAGCTGTCACAGCCGGGTAAGAGGAAAGGCTACCCTGACAGTCAGTCATCAGATGAGAGGCAGTGGTTGGACTCTCCCATCGACACTGATGACATCACTGTGCAAGTCCCACCTCCAGTGCCAGTGAGTGGCAATAGTTTTACTACCCTATTAACCCCTTCCTGCAACCCTTTAACTATTGTGTTAATTATGGGGAATCAAGTCTGGATTCTTTCAGCCTAAAGATTTGACAAAAAAGGAGCCTCAAAAAATCATTTAACTTTCCTTTAAACTCGCATTTTTTGAATCGATTTCCTATTTATTTATTTCTTTAACTATTAATTTATTCTAGTCACAGTTATCTTCTTAGTGCACATTATTAATCTTCTTAATTTACTGTCTCCTAACAATTAAAAAAAAATTAATATCAGTGTTTCTACTAATACAATTAATATTCATGATGGTGTTTATATATTCTTCCACACCATGCACCCCCTGCATTCTTAACATAACAAATGACCAGTTACCAATAACACAAGTAATACAACTCATCTTTTCATTAACCAAATAAAGTACAATGTTTTCAAAACTGGTTCAGCTGATAAGTGGCTAAAAGACTTTAAATGTTAGTATTTTACTGACCTTTGCTGACAAAAGAGATAATGTCTGGGTGCCCTATAGTTGCATAAGCTCCATGTTAAATATCATCCTTCCTCCAGGATATTAAAGCATTAAACCAAATTGAATTACCCACAGACTCTAGCCTACATTCTTGCTGCATTTTAGAGACGCCATCTTATTTCTATATTCAGCCAATGGGGGCCCGTGTGACACAAGATGTTAATAAGTTTAACAGCAGTTCAGGTGGCCAGGAAGCAAGTCTTCGTTAACAGCATTGAGGGGATCTGAGATTCTGATTGTTGAATTCAGTTACTTACATTAATAATTGGACAAGTGACTTTTTTTTTTATCTCTTTAATTCCATCCCTCATCCAAAATGTGTTCAGGACCTCTGAAATAAAGGCAAAATCGGTGAAAAATCAGATCTTTGGGACATTGCTATGGATTGCCCATAAGTGCTTATGGGTCACATAATGTAATTGATCAGTAGGCACCATGGGTTGAAATGCCCCAGGCTGTTTCCTTTCAATAGAGTGAGAAATCAGCATGGTCCCATATTACATGTGATGCAGGGGCTGGAGCAGAGGAACATAGATCGGTTTTGTGAAGTTTAATTGTGCATCACGGAGAAGACCGAAACCATCAGTTTACGTAGGCAACAGACATCATGTCGCCGGGATGGGATGGTGCAGGCATTTGGTAGAACACAATAAAGAAAACAACCCTTGATACAACTATCCCCAGTCCCATGTGTGAATCTTCCAGTGTCTTTCACAAGGTTAACTGTAGGGCACTGACGTTGGTGGAAGTTATTTTATGGCCATGACTAAGTAGTAAATTAGCAACTGTGGTTAGCAAGGGCACAGGCATATCTGTCCAACCCCCATATCTGTTTGTTACACTGACTTTTTGAGTATTGCCAGTTCTGTTTGTCCAATAATTGGACAGACGGATGACACCTCATATGACACTGTGCACCAAAAAATTTCCATTCATCAATAATGCACTATTGAGTTGGAACTAGATTCTTAACAGCATGGAAATGTGAAAATGTTGTCCAGCGTCACCTAGGTAAATTGCTGTGACGTGCTCTGATGTGGTCCTAAAGGCACCCAGTCATGTGTTTTGTTTTGGACAACGCTAACTGTTGTAATCAGCAGGTTGCCATGCTAAATTACAGAGGTGGTCATTGGATTATATTTAGAATACATCACAAGAGGATGGAAAAAGTATTCAAGGCAAATAGCTGGAAAAAACTTGTTGGGATTAAAGCATATCTTTTTCATATCTTCACTATTAAAGGAATACTTAAACATACTGGGGGAAATACCTGATTTATTCTTCCACTTTGATTGAGCCAGGCTAATGACTCCCATAGACCTCAAGTCTTTATGCTAAGCTAACATGAAATGCTACACAAAAGAACTGAATCAATGGACCCACAGAGATGAAAATGGACAATTTTCCAAGAGCGAAAGCTTTTGTCTCTATTCATATTTCTTTTCATATTATTAAAGCCAGAAATGTCGGTAACAATCATGCAAGTAAATTTTTTTCTGTCCTACATTTGTCTTTTATACTGATTCTCTCACACACTCGCACCCTCCCTCTCTCTGCCTCTTTCACACACACACAAGCTTCTCGCTCACTCGTCATCATACTTTCCCCTCTCACGTGTTCTGCCCCGGTGGCCTACTTGAGTAATTGGACAATACACCGAGCGAAGTGAGGAGATCCAGACAGAGACCAAAGGGTCAAGGAGAAAGGACAGACTGTGATAAGTCAGAGCTGCTTAGCACATAGAGAGCAACTAAATGACAATCACCGGGATCTTTGCATGATGCAGACTAGGACTACAAGCATGCTGATTGTCCTGTGGTGAATTCATTTGGTAAGAAAATGAATTATTATTTTTTTTAATATCTGTGTGTCAGTGAATCCCCGGATTATTCATGGAGTATAGGACTAACTGCGATTTCATGAGGCTCTTTAAATAGTTGAATGTGGACATTAATTGCTCTTGTCATTTGCTACTAGCTGAGGATCTGTGCTGAGTGCCCATGATGGCATGCAAGCTACTCATAACTGCACCCCTGCACCCCCTCTTTCCCCTCCTTTTCTCCTCTCCTCCCCTTTGTCCCCCTAGCCCTTCTCTCTACTGACAATCTGACCTTGATCAGAGAGCCACCA
>OMLB01018210.1:0-23162 GCA_900302555.1 Myripristis jacobus | reverse complement strand
AACATCACATATGGTTAGTGAATGAAATAATTTTGCACAGCAAAATATAATATATATATATATTTATATATATATTTATATGAGATGAAAGATTAATTAACATATTTTAAAGATTTATTGGTGAATGGTACTCCCTCATTTTGTACAAGCAGGGTGTCAATCCCTGACCATCTAACAATGTCCAGACATTATTGATTATAATATTGTTATTGCTATGCAAATATTGAGCTCATTTGAGACAAAACAATCTAGTCTTGCCAGAATTTATAATAAAAAATATCAAAATGTTACGATTACGTCGTAACCAAATGCCAAACGTGTCTGCATGAGTTGTACACAATATAAATTTTCATTAACTTCTACATGATTACAGGCGAGAATTTTAGTGCATTTCAGTCCAAAATACCTCTGTTGGTTCAAGAAATACATTTCCAAAAGCATGGCCATTTAGTTTGATTTCAGCTGTGAGAATTTTCATCTCCAGTAATACTTTGTTTTTGAAATATTATAATGAAATGTTTGGCGAAGACCAACAGCCTATAGCTGTCAAACTTGTGTTTGAAGCACATGCTGCAAAAAGCCCTGTTTATGCACTACACAATACTGCTCATTGTATAAATTGGAGCCGTGCCCATTTCTCGAAACCAATGCCAGAAACCACTTTTGTGTTGGAATCTCAATAATTATCCTAGAAATCTATATTCATATAAAGATCAATCTGTAGCACGTTATCTTTCACAACTTACAGATTAGAAAACTTTGCACTTAAATTACGCTTAAAATGCATTCAGAAGTTGTCAAATGCACAGGTCTGGAGTATATTTTAAATAAACAGTAGGCTACGCTTTAAGCAACAGACTAAGCTTCCAGGAAAGGGATTGGTGATTCCGTAATAGTTGAGGTCTTTTCTTGCCCCTCGCACCAGGATCCCCGCCGCTCAACTTCCATCAGAAATGCATTAGTGCATTCAGTGTAGCCTAATGACAGCCGGTGGTGGTGCACTTCAACACAGTTGAAATGCACTTGTATAGATTACAAGGGGTGGGAAGTCCTGTCACTTTTTTGTTGCTGTCCCAAAAAAGTGATGAGGCCATAAATGAAGTATGAATGCCATGCTGGAGTCATCCGACAAAAAGGACATCTTCAAGCACAAAAAAAGAAAACCATACATGTCCAGCATGCAGGGCAGTTCAATAACATATCTCTTTTAAAAACAATGAATATTATTTCTAATGAATACAGTCTTTTTGTTGCTCAACACAATAGCAAGCAAACGCATGAGATGAGGTGGCGTCAAACGGCAGGCTCGCAGTCCTCCAAGTTTGGCAGACAAAAAGAAAAGGGAAAAGACCAAAAACATATTGTCGATGGATGCAGTTTTGACAGGTATCTGTACACTGAATTTAAAGTAAAATGATGAAAAAGGGCAAGTTGATGAATTTCAAAGGAGTATACTTAGTGCTTGCATGCGCACTTGGTATACTGCGGCATAAAGTTGTATCAACTTTTAAAAATCATAGTTTACTTAAACACTGCAAATCTAATGAACAACGATGAAAAAATCTTGACAAACAGGCTATGTATAATATATTGAGTATGGTAGCAAAAAGTAGATGAAAGTTTTCAGAATATGCCTCTGCAAAATGAAAAACAGGGATGACAAGCCCTCGAAATCTAAAAACAGACGACAGACTTGCGCAAACCCTTGTTCTCAAAAAAGTATAAAATTAAAAAAAAAGAAAAAGAAAGAAAGAAAAAGAAAAAGTTGTCAAATTAGTTCTTGGTCTAGTAAGGCATATGAGCCAAAAGAAAAAAAAAATGTTTCATAATGAAAACTTTCTTTAGGGGGGTGAGTAACTCATATTTCTTTTTTCACGATAATGTCGAGACTCACATGAAAAACTCCGGGGATGAAGGGTTGTTGTCACTGCTGGATCCATTTTCTCTGAAGCCATTGCTGATGAGCTTCTCATACTTTTCTTTGTACGCGTCCCTCTCCCGGACCAGCCTGGAGATCTCCTGCTTTAGGTGGTCAACCTGCTGGATGAGTTGCGTCTTCTCTCCCTCCAGGACGTGCCGCTGCTGGACCCGCTTGTACCGGCAGGACTGAGCATAGCCTCTGTTCTTTAGGGTCCTCCTCTTCTGTTTCAGTCTGATCACTTCTTCCTTGCTGACCCCCCGTAGCTGCCGGTTGAGCTCCCGCACTGACATGGTTACCAGCTGCTCGTCTGAAAACCGTTCCTCCAAATGCATGTGTGGGTGAGTTCCCCCAGAACTGCCGTTGGACTGCACGCCCGGTGCCTGGTGGTGGCTGCTGCTGTGGTGGTGATGATGGTGGTGGTGTGGCCCCCCGTTCTGGGCTGCTGCGGCAGCGATAACTGCTGACACCACGGCCGCGGCAGACCCCATCTCTTCCCCGGCCATGGTGCCTCCTGCTCCGCCTGCGCCAGCGAACTGCTGCCCTCTGGCATAGCCATCGAAAGACTGGAGCTGGTGACTGCTGTTGATCAGCGCCTCGACTGCGTCTTCGGGGCTGAAGCCCAGCGCCTCTGGATTCAACTGCTGTTGGTAGCCGGACATCCAGTAGAAATCCTCCAAGTGTGCCTTCTGCTCGCTCCCCGAGCCCGGACTGGGCGCCGAGAAGCTTGGGGAAGGGGGCACCGAGCTGCAAGGCGTGCTCATCGGGGTGGAAGACAAGGATCCCCCGGCGATAAGGCGACTGCACTGGCTGATGTTGCGATCGGGCTCCACCGGCTCCTTTTTCACTTCAAACTTCATCAGATCGAAGTCATTAACATATTCCATGGCCAGGGGACTGGTGGGCAGGTCGGAGTTGCTCATTGCCAGTTCTGATGCCATCCTCTTGCTGCTGACAGTCCTCCAAATGGGGTGAAGAGCAGCTGTCAAACTGGGTTGGTTGGGAAGGACGTGAGCCAGTTTGATTTTTTAAGCGTTTGTCTTGAAACTGAAAAATGAGGTTTTCAGTGTCCTTTTTGCAGCGACGAACTTGCAGACGTGTATGAGTAGTTTTTCTTTGCAGAGTCTATTGCACAGACACACCAGTGCCGTGCACACGAGTAGCGGAGTCCTTTTTCAGCATGTGAAATTCGGCGGTTTTGTATTTCAAACATTTAACACTTTACGGCTTCTTCATGAATACATTGCGCAAGCGGAGAGGGAGAAATGCCGAAGGTAAGGCTAAATGTAGCCTCGCACGTAAAATGCAGCTGACTGGTGGGGCGATTTTTTAGAGGGATCACACAGCAGATGAGTTTAAAAGCATTGCAGAGTTTTATAGCTGCCCTGACGTCAGGGTGGAAATGGGAAATTGAAGAGCCAATGGGCTCGCACACTCTGAGAGCTAATTAACATATTAGTACAGAAACAAAACTTTTCTCAACTGTCAAAGGCTATCAGCTGACTGTCAGCTGGGATACAGCCTCTTAACTCTTTGGCTACTGTGACTGTAATTATACACGTTATTATGTAGCCAAAAAATATCCGCGTTTATTTATTTATTTGTTTATGTTGCAGCGCACGAAGGAATTGAAGCATAACATACTCACGCACATACATGTATATTCTTTATTCATTATCAGTATGAGCATTAATGCGGTATTTGAAGATAAAAAAAAAAACAACTATACTGTTATTTATTTATTTGGTTATTTATTATTTATTTATTTTTCTACGTGAGTGTTTGTAGGCATTTTTAAAGAATGTGCATTAATTAATACTTAATTATGTTTGTAAACCCATGTACTGTACACACTGTTTTATGCATGCTCATTTTTTAAGAAATAAATTAATTTCAAGCATTTAAGTGTGCAGATATACTTTACTGGGCAGAGCATCTAATTGTCACTGTTATGGTTGTTGCAGCACGAGCAGTTTGGTTCAAATTCTCGAGAAGAGTAAGTTTAGAGACAAATATGTCAGTTTTATATCATTTCATAAAATTAATAGCTGTTTAAACACATGATTTATGGCTGTACACATGATTTTGAGAGGTAACTTCAGAGAAATCTGTGACAAAAGATTTAGAAGGAGGACTGGAGAGAGCGGTCATGCCTTATCGCACCATTGTAAAACTCAACAGTGCCACCTTTTGGACATATTAACGCATGAGTTCATCCACATGGGCAGCGCTTCTTAAACGTTTGAAACACCATTACTTCACTACTTATACTCTCAGCAATAGAATGTGCCATGCCCAGAACGAAAATAAAAAAGATAAAACACTGAATGTTGTTAAAAGAGCCTACATGATCCCACTTAAATAAAATAAAGAAAAATAAAATAAAATAAATCGTTATTTCTGTTCTATTTTATTTCATTAAGAAAGACAATTCCCAACTCCCCCTTGTGAATTACATTCAAGTTATTATGTAACAGGGTGAAATTTACAAATTGCTTGTAAGACTTCATGTTGTCATAACATAATCCCCACAATATAACTCAGGCTACTATAAAGTGAATGCAGTGAACCAAGTGTTCCAGTCAAACTGATATTATGTCCCATAGTCATAAAATCACTTTATCTAGGCAACGGCCTCTGCCTTACAGTGCAGTCATAGATTAAACCACTCTTGTACATTGTACTTTATCTCAGTTCAGAGGTCTTCTACTTTTAATTGACTCATGTGCAACAGTGCCATGAAGGAGTCTGAGGTTTCCTGCTTCTTATACCCATGCCCTCCCTGTTCATCTGGATAGCAATAATAGGCTTATGCAGCTCATATGAATCAAACAAATGTTTTGTCAACACAGTAAATGATCTGTCATTCAACTGAATATGGGTCAGTTTTTATTCAGCTGGAGGGTGCAGGGACCTTTGTAACACCAAATTTCACCGGTTTACTGGACACACAACCTAGTGCACTGTGGGTTTAAAATAGTAAATATTGGCAGATACACTTTCAGTAAACTGCTTTTTGTGTAATTTATGGTAAAGCTGCTGATGAAGAACTACATAATCATTCAGACAGCAAATTCCAGTGCATTAACCTGGACTCACCTATAAGGAGGACATTATTTACTCTAGACGCTCCCTCACTGTGCCCCCATTAATGGCACATTGGCAATTAACTGATTACACATGGCAGTTTACTTATACAACAATGCAATTTGTTTAGGAAAAGACTGTTGTAGGCTTTACTGAGGCCTGATCTCACTGGCTATTCAAGTGTTGTTCAAGTGATTTCTTGTGCAGTCTCTTTTGACATGGTGCTGACAAATAGCCATTTCTTTGCTGTGACAAAAGCCTATAATCATAGTCTCTCTGTCTCTCTCTCCAAGCCTATGATCTCATCGTTGTGACGCAGTGTATTTTTAGATTCCTGGGTGCACACTATGTAATGATAGGCCGAATCAGTCACGTCCCAGCTGCCAAACGCTGTGGAAGATGATCCCAACAATCAGCTTGATGTTTTTATAACCATTCAGTGAGTTCAACACTTCCCTATAGGCCTAATCATCCAGCACTGTAGGTCAGACAGTGTCTTTCATTTCCTCTGTTCTTTAATGGAGAGAAATGTCCCCTTTCCTCTATCTCTGTCTTTAGTATATAGAGAAATTGCCAATATTTGCAGAACTTGCTAAAGACATGCAATAAGGGCATATGTATTTCTGTTTGTATCTGTGATGACACAAGTTTCAAAACAGTGAATGAAGGACTTTTTAATGTCTGTGGAGGTATTTTCTTGCTCCCAATGTAACTACAGTTTTAAGAAAGGCAAGCAAACTGTTTATGAAAGACTCAGTGGCAGAGCTTACAAAACCACACCATAAGTACTACCACAGTCTCTTTTTGCAAGTTCATAAATTGGTTTGGATTCATATTGTTCCTGTGTTTCAAATACAACTCAAATAGAATCCTATTGTTTCTGTTTCCACTCTGTTGCCTTGTCATCTCTTTGGGCTTACCTGTTCATAGGACGGCACAGCAGTGGTCCATTCCCTGGGGTACGGCCACAGCGGAGCGAGACTAATACACAAACGAAGGGAGAGCTCATTAGTCATGACAGAAGGAAGTGGCGGACCTAATTTAGCTGCTTTTGTGCTTTTGAAGTTATTGATGATGCAGAGCAGGGGGAGATCTACATGAGAGGATAGGGCCACTGTGAGGAGATCTTATCAGACCAGAGGAAGAAGCCCATAGGCCTAAATGAGGAAGTGGAACAGCTAGAGAGTTTCTTGGGCAAAGATGGAAAAAGGGTCTCCCCATTTGTTTGTGTGTTTGTTTGTTTGTTGTGGTACAATTTATAATGTTGGATTACTTTTTAAACAACCATGACAACACCAAGGCTGTTAAGTGTGGCTAATAAGGCTAATTGAGTTGAATGTGGCAGTGATGTGTTGATAGTAGATTATGGCCTATTATTCACTTTAGAGGCCTCACAAGTCCAAATTTTGAATACAGTTAATCTGGTAAGTATTATGAATGTATACGTATAATGCAGGGTTTACAGAAAAGAAAATGTTGAACTTGGCAGTGTGTTTGACAATGTTGTGTGGCTTTGAACAGACAGACTAATGACAGGGTAATCACGCAGACTTGCCTACATGCTTAGATTGGCAGGACTGTCATAAAATCCTGCAACTGCCCCTGAGACCTCAAGGTCCCTTGGACCATCATTTCCTAATCAAAACCTGCTGAGCAATTATATATGGCACTTTGGATGAATGAAACCTGAGCTCGCATATGATCTCAGGTTCACAAGGTTTGTTGTGGATCTCTTGTGGCAACAAACTTTACAGTTAGGCAAGCAATTGTGGCTACCAGCTTCAGATCCACTGTTTCTCTTCAGCATATCATAAATTGTCCAGGCAGACTTCATCTTTCTTTCTTTAACTGTGTTAGTCAGAATAAGTAATTTGATTCTAAGATAAAACTCAAAGAAATTTGAGTTATCAAGACTGAATTATAATTAAACCTTGACAAAGCTGCATTTAAAACCAGAGTGCAGCCTTGGAGTACAGAGGAAGACGTAATGCAGCTTGTATAGATTAATTCAAAAAAAAAAAAAGCTACTTAACATCATGGCATGGCTCTTAAAAAGTGTCCATACTGTGAGTATTCCAGATGCTATTAAAGGAAAAACTCAAAGGAAGTTCATGATCTAAAATGGCCAAAAAAAAAAGATACAACATCCAAAATAATAATTTGTCTAATTTGTAGGAGCATTTCACTCCCTGATGAATTATGCAAAACACTGTCAATCCAAGCAGAGTAGTACCCAAATATTTTTAAAAAATCTTAAACACACAACCAAACAGTGGCTTTTAGATTACTAGACAGGGTTTTAGTGCTTGTGTCAGAGTCTGCACGCCTCTCATTCCTGCTGAGCGATAGAGGCGACTGAGCGGAGAGAGCAGAGGTCGCTGAGTTGTTTGCTGTATGTCTGTTAGGCTGTAGAGGAGGGGGAGTGTAGTGTGAATTAAACCAACAATGGTTCAGTGAGAGCCAGACAGGGCTTGATAAGGCCACATAATCAGCCACTTTGCATTCCAACACTTTTGTAAACTGCCTCTAACCTGAACCCATTACTGTATCCCTGTCAGCACCGGTGAATATCTGAAAGCCGATAGCACCTGCAACCACACAGTCAACACAGGTGAGAGATCGGACCTTGTGACACACAGGGCTTTTAATTTGATAGGCTGTTGTTTTTTTTCCGAACACAAACACAAAGCCTTTGTCTGAGCACTGAATTAACTTTCAAAATGAAGACAACAGAACCACAAGGCCCGCGTTACATTTCTACTAACTCTAAGCGCTGTTGTTGCTCTGGGGCAATACAGTTTCATCAACAGTTTAGTGAGAGAAACAAAGCTGGAATATCAATTTTCACCCCGCCAACAGAATGTGGGCACAGCTATGTCATAATTACCTTAATCCATTAGTCAGAAGGAGGGAGAGGCTGAGAAGGGTGGGTAAAGGACAGACCAGACAAAACAAGGTCAGGAGGAGAGCAGATCTATAGCCGGAGGTGGATTTTGGATGGCCTCTCTGACACTGGTGGAAAGTATTTGGTAGGCAGTGGGCTTTGTGTGACTGGCGAACTCTGCTGTATGACCCCGAGCTATGCTTCAGCTCTAGCACTGACACAGTGGCTAGATGGTGAGGCACCAGCAGTAAACCAGTGAATGTGTTACAGTGGTGTGAACAGCAGAGTCAGATATGTTATATGACTGTGTCTGTGTCAAGCGGTCAGGGGTGACACAAGGTTTTGTGGTTTAATCACTTATAATTATGCCCCTTCCCTTCCAACTGAATATTTTGTCAGGTTTAATGTGACCCAGTTGCTAATTAATGCTGCAGACCGTCGAATGTAGGCCTCACTCTTCAGCACATATCACATGCAAAGGTAGAGTAATCGAATGAGACTGGTCAATATTGCGCAGGAGATGGCGGAGCGGCTTGCATATTAGCCATAATTACATTCACATGAACATGATGAATTGGTTTACTGTCATGTGTGGGGTTAATGTGTAGAGCAGTTTAATGATATATTAACCACAGATCATTTTCTAACGTCTAGAAAGCCACTCTCTCTTTTCCTGACTTTTTAAGACAACCTTTCAGGTGTGTGTGTGTGAGATATAAGACCTAACCGCATTTTAACATATGACCAAACAGCAAATCATAGTGGGTGCACTGAAAAAATAAAACATGTCTTGTTGTGTCAAACATAACATTTTTAACTGTTAGTGCCTTCCCACTCATTCCTCGTCTATTCCTCGTCTATTACATGGTCAATCACTGACAAATGAGACCGTCTGTTCATTGTGAACCATACTGTATCTGCACTTGTCAAATATGCCAATAGACACCACTGACATGGTGCAGATACACAGCAGCAATGGTTGTCTGTTTATACCAGACCACAGCTTGATAAGAGCCACAGAAATTCTAGCAGGGTTACCCAACAGTTCATCCACGGAGCCTGGAGTCTTATCTTAGTTTGGCTGCAACAGAGACAATCAGTGCTCTTCACCTCTGGAATTAATTAAAAAATACTTTAGTCTTTTATGAAGACATAATGTGAAAGAGATAAGATAGATAGATAACATCCCCTGTTAGCAGAGTATTATTAATGAACAAATGTACAACAATATATCTGAGGCAAAGCATTTTTTTTCCTGCAGTTTGACCGATGGGTAGAAGATGATTGGTCCATGATGTAAGACGGATGCATGTGTGTGTATATATGTGTGCACATGGATGAAGCTATAGGATGTAGTAGTCGTTCCCATCTTACACACAAGTGGTCTTCATGTACAGTTCTTCGCCCTAAACACAATGTTCACACTCATCAGCCACACATCAGCAAGTACAAGAAACATACAAGCAGACAAAATAACACAAACCTACTTCCAAATGCATGCATGCTTACACAAATGCACATAGAAGGATACACATGCGCATGCTCATACCCTAATGAGAGATTTTCTGACCTTTCTTCATGTACCCCTGGAGAATATTGATGAATCCCCTTTTAAAAATAACTCTCGCCTTGTAGGGTCATTAAATGATTTACAGTTATTTCACCAACACATAATTATTACATTTATTATGTTGGGCTGTGCAGGGTTGGGCCATTGTGGTGGGAGGTGGACCTTTTAATGCATACAGACACATACAGAATCTTTAAAGTTAATTTTCCATGAATATACTTTATTTATACTCTACTTGGGAATTAAAGTTACATGTGCATTATGCAGAGATTTATTCAAAAACGACATATCCACTTTTGGTGGTTTGACACCTACTCTGACAAAATAATTGCTGGGCTGACAGTAAAACTCACTCCCTGCTAATAACTGATGTTATTAGATATTATAAGACCTGTCTTTACAAGATGGTACCATTTGGTACCAAAATATGGGACAATAAACATCAGCTGACAGGGCTTTTTTCTGTCATGGACATACAGTATTACATATGGCTTGAGGAGCAGTGCACATTAAAACTAAGCCATACTTCAAATCAATGTATAATTTAGTGTGAGCACACCTATTGGAAAGTTTTAGTGTAGGTCTGGCTTACTCACTCTATTTCAGGTTCCATGTTTTTTTTTTTTTTTTTTTTCCTAGTCACCTGACTATGCTGGATCTGAATTTCGACCATTTCTAATTGGAGGATTTACAATGACATTTAAGTCTTTTATTGTCATATATTCTAAACCTTTATAACAGAAACCCAGACCTATGTTTGTCACACTGAAACGTGAGTGGATGAGTTTTGGCCCCTCTCAGATCATTCCTATTATGCATGTCAAATCAGACTTAATCTCAAATAGTGAGCTAAGTAATCACAGGTAATGTCACATTTGGTCTCATGGCTAAAAGACTAATCGCTACATTCAAATCAAAAAGGCTACAGAATTATCTCAAACAGAGTGATCTGTGACCTTATGCAGATGCATATCACCTTTTCTTTCTGCTCTCCCCATTGCTCTCTCTCTCTCTTCTCTCTCTCTCTCTCTCTCTCTCTCTATATATATATATATATGTATGTATGTATATATGTATGTACATATATATATATATTTTTTTTAAAAAACATGGTTTTGTGTGTCAGCAGCTTATGTAACTTTTCCTAATAATGATGTCTTCTCAATAGTTAGACTGCTAAGCTGGTTAAAATGTCATCTGACTGTGATTGTGAGAATAGCCCTCCAAACACTCCCAGTGGGTGAGGTGCTTAATGTTCATTTGAGCTACGCGTTGAGCACCAGACATTAAAAACCCGAATGAAGCCCAAATGAAGAAGATGATTTAAATTAACTCATTTGAGGAACATTTAATTACCATTGGAGCGTAATTGAATGTTTCTATGAAGTGTTGAGTGATTCCTAATGAAATGAGAAGGACTGGGGAGATAGTGATGAGGCTGAGTACAGGGGCTGATATTCAGGCCTATTCTCTGCTTATATAGCACAGATAAAGATAGAGATATTAAAGACAGTTTTATTGGATAAATAAAATGATCACTGGTCACTTATCCTCAAATTGCAAAAGCCTAAAGCTAACGAGTGGTAGGCCTGCCCATTCAAGGATAGATTTTTTTATGACTATTTTTGTACCAGTTATATAAGCTGTAGCTTAATGATTAACTGATTGTGAATTCATTGCTTGAGATTGTGACCAATAGCTATTCACAAAACAAGATAAAGAATTTGAATTCTAACAGCAAAGTAGCCAGTGCTTATAAACTTGCCAAAGAAAAGCATGCAGTTGAAATGTGATTGCACAGATGGATAAGCAGGGTGGAAGACCAGAGTGATCGGTGAGCTAAGAGTGATGGAATATTTACAGGGCAGGTGTAGTGCTTGGCCAGTAAAAGCCCTTTCCCCTGGACACATGTTGTTAAGCTGAGGCTACTACTGGGCCTACTATTATTGCCTGCATATTTCATGGACGGAAATTCCCACATCAAAACATCCTAACACCTGCACCATCCATTACAGGGAGTCTCATTCCACTCTTTTTCTCTAAAAGTGTGTTTGAGTGTGTCTTTGCCTGTATATGCATGTGTGTGTCTGTGTGCTTGAGGGAAAGAACAAGAGAGAGAATGCATACATGTACGTGAGTAAATATGTGACAATCTTTACAATTAGCAGAGACAGTAGCTGCTCTCCCTCCGCTCAGTGACCCGCTCACTGTGTGTCTGCCCAAAAGCCTTAAGACAAAAGACACCAAACAAATATACCTCTCAGCTTGTTGTTAGTCTTAAACAAACTCTCAATGCAAAGACAGGCAATGTTCTGCTGCCTGCATTCTGTCTGTCCCTCTCCATAGGACTACTGAGCTTTTCCAAGAGAGCCTGGCTAGTCATCATTTGTCAAAGTCTATTTTGTTTATGTAATGGGGCTCCAAGATAAAGCACACGGAAGCCGGCTGGTTAAATGCTGGTGACGCTATTATAAGGTTAAATCTAGAGTATACAAGCCTGCAGTCTGTGTGGTGAGAGCATTTCCTGTAGAACAATGAGTCTCCCTGCCTGTGTGTGTATGTGAGAGAGAGAGTGACTGAGAGAGAGAGACAGAGAGAGAGAGATAAAGAGATCATTGCACATGTGCATCTATACTTCCTGGCAATCCACCAGATTTGTGAAAATTAAATAAAAAAACTATTATTATTAACTTAAATTGATGATTTTGATGGGTGATCAAAGTATATGTCCTCAAAAAGCCATAACAATATATGTCCTGAATATAATGAAGGTATATACTCTCACAGAGAAATGAATGCGCTTGTTCATGCACAGACATGCACGCATGCACGCGCGCACACACACACACACACACACACTCATTCAATCACACAAAACATGTGTATATACTTCCAGGGCATGTAAACTTCAACTGGCTTAGAGTGACCCAAAATCATCAAATAATAAAGTCTGCTGATTTCATTGAAATTTCATGATCTGAATACACTCACAACCCCAGCCCTTCTGCTCTCACACCTTACACACACATCCTTTCTTGCATGTTCATGCACAAGTGCATGAAGTTTAATTTCCGCCTAGAAAACCAGTACTCGCAGTGCCTCACTGGAGCGTCTGTGCGACACTTGACATACATTCATGCATTTATGTGACAGGAGGTATCACCACTTTGATAATGATCTCCTTAGTAATGTCTGCACATCAGGCACACTTGCCTGCCTTGGGAAAAGAACTCTTGGCTCAATACGCAAATTGTCAGATACAGTTGAAAATGAATCACCAGGCTTGCCAAAGCCCTAAGAACAAATCCCTACTTTCTAATGTGATCATAATATTGCCCAAGAACGAGCAAGCAATATAAGCAACTGTTGAGGTAATCCAGTGCAAAGACGTTTGAGCAGCCTGTCCAGCTCAGTATACTTGTTTAAATCCAACACTGAACCTTTTTTGATCCTCAAGGTAATTATGACAATAGATTCATCAGCCTGTACTTTTACAAATTTCACATAAAGCAAACTATCTTACTGGAAATCAGATGCCAATCGAATGCCAAGATCAGTTTCAGTCATTTGAGCATATATAGTGGTGGAATACTTCAACTAAAAAATTAAAAATAAAAGTCTGGATAAAGAATAATGTAGGCTGTGAGTCCAACCACATCAATTCATGCATCCCAGTGGCTGTTTCATGCTCTTGTGAGCATGGATGTGTAAGGAGGCCGAAGCTCTTCATTTGCACACAAACTGTTACAAGATTGCAGCACAAAACGCTGTCCAGGGTCCTTAATATTGTTGGATGAGTTTTGGCCATGGGCACAGAATTATGCAAAAAGATAGATGACCACTTCACATGTCAACACAGCCCAACACAAGACAATATTGGTCACAGCATGGCGCCATGATACTCACTCTTTTGTAAGCACAGTCACCCTGATGAGTATTATAGAGAAACGCAACAATGTCTGGCATATTGATGTCATCCAAGGCAGCAGCCGTTCAGTAAAACACATGACACATGTAAGTGTAGGTGCACACATAAAAATGTGTTGCTTTTGTAAGGTTTTTAAAGGTGACAGGGACAGTATTTTTAAATAATAATAATAATAATAATAACCAAAAATAATTTTTCCAAGTTTGTGCAATACTTAGCTGTTACATTAAAAAAGTAATACATGTCTGTGTCTCCTCCCATTGATTCAGAGTGCCTGTAACTTAAGCTACATTACAGGTACATTTAAAGCAATCAGTTAACAGAAACATGATCATTTTGGTTCCCAGTGTTGTTGTTAAGTGTTTATCATAGCCTAATCTCAGACACTTCTGCGTATCTTTTATTTGGGGACTGGCGCCATAGCCTGTGACACTGGAGCGCTGTAAATCTATGGGCTTGCTAACAAATGTGATTTGGCTTCATCAAAGAAGCCACACAACAAATTTGTGGGCTATTTAGGCCTATTTGAGCAATTTCAGCTCGAAAAAGCTTTTAGTTTTTCCTTATTTGGAGGCTATTAGCCTTAGAGAAGTAAGTCCATCGTAAGTAAGTGCTAAGGGCTTGTATTTTGCCACAGGCATAGGGAAAGGGTGTGCTCATTATCCTCAAACAGCTGAGTCTCTCACCTCGGATTCTGGCCAGCAACTCAGCTTCAGCAGACTACCTCACTTTACACAGAAGGTATGCTGAAAGAAAGGAGATTTGTGTCGCGGCCTTATAGTCAAACTTCTATAAACAAAAATCAATCGAATCAATTCAGAATCAGTTCATTTGATTCACCTTTGTAAAAAAGACACTTTCACAGCCGAAGGCACTAAAATAATTCATATTTTCCACAGGAAAGTTAGGCCATATTAAAGTATGTTCTTGTAGGACTGATGTAGTACTAACCTGTCTGAACTGAACAGCTAGCCTAGGCCCACGGTTACAGCAATTTGGCCTGAGTAAGATCCTGTTACTATCAAGGTATGCACATATAAACACTGATTAGCCATGAAACGTTCTGCAGCAAGCTTAAAGGGTAACACAGCGTACAGTAGGGGCAGACAATACTTCCATCTTATTTCAGATTATAGCAATACAGGGAACCATATTTGGGTAAATCTAACAATTCTGACAGACATTTACACGTTCCGGCGTACAGATGTTTTTAAGCAGATAACTATCAAGGTGGCAATATCCCCTAAAATGTAAATGGTTGAATATGCATGAAATAAATCTACTCTGGTGTAGGTGTAGCGCAGGCGTCATTTGCACTCTATAGTATGTGAGTGCACATGTACACTATACCTAAATGAGAGACATGACAGTGTTACACCTACGCTACATGTATGAAAAGCCCTCGCCTCCATTGAGAGTCTAAGTGAATTTTTGGCAAAACCCTAGTGGATAGGTCAGATCTGACAGGTCTTGATCTGTTGCTAGGTAGGTGTTACAGCTACTCATTCTCTAGGATTATGGCAGATATCCAACTTCATACCAGCATACACACGCAGGTATACAAACATGCATGCACAAACTCACACACACACACAAACACACACACACACACACGTACATTGATAGACACTTACACACAAGTATACTATGCATGGGAATTAGCTTAATTCTCAAGATAGATGTCACATGGTTGTTGTACATTCAGACCAGTCAGACCAGTTAGTCAAATGATTCTCTGTGCTGCATACACTTCCCATGGAGCCTTAGGGGCTAAATTGACTAATAAAAGTTCATAATCTAAATTGTGGGTCGTGACTCCAGAGTGGCGCTGCGTTCTGGAGCTGGAGTTCACATGGACAATGACGGCCAGTAGTCCGAGCACATCCTCTAACCAGGCTGACATTCCAACCAGCAATTACGGCACCGGGCCCACCAATACAGACCAAAACACCTACTCACAACAACAATGGGCATCAGTGTTCCCACACAAGGGCAACCCTCTTTGGACCCTCTCCACTCCTCTCTCCTCTCCTCTCCCCCCCTCATCACTTGTTATTAATCTTAACTCATTCATTAGAAAAGTTCTCAGTCATGGCATGTTCTCACATTAATGTAATAGCCATGAAAACAGGAGACAGAGATGACGCGAGACATGTTCATGGCTATGTGTCTGCTGTCAGCAGAGTCAATAACATTTGATGTGTGTTGGATTTGTTTTTGATTCCACAGTTATTCTGCGATGGTTTGCCTTCCATTCCTTCAAATATTACATGGGTATCTTTATTCGATTTGGTCTCGAGAATCCCAACAGAGCATAACTTGCACAGGGCATATCAATCACAGCTCTCCTCCAAATCAATGCAGCCTCAACAAAGCTGTTTTGTCGGAGGTTGTACATTTTGTGATAGGTACTATATCTGTAGCTTGTCTGTGTCTCGCTGCCAGACTTCAAAGTGCTGTTAATCACTGGAGGGATAAAGTAATTTGAAGGAGATATACTATACTATAGCACTGTTACTGTCTGGTCAGAGAAAAGTGCATATGTCAGCTCATATACCCTTGGACATTGTACACACCTCTCATGGCAATTCCCAGACATATTCCGTTAATTTTCTCAGTTTCTTTAAGACACATAAAACTAAAAAACTCAATGCTGTCCAAGTGCTTGTATTTCATATGCACAGCCATATTCACACCACATAATTATGTGTTAATGGCCTGCGCTGCAATTTTGCGAGTAAAATCTGGTTTGTAATTCAGTGTGAGATGAAATATCCCAGATGTAATGGAAAAAACATTAGTCCTACTTAAGTCTTTTTAAATGTTTTCATAACTTTTGTCTGAACATGGTATATTTTGAACAGACGCAGTGCTACTACCAGCCATCTCATACTTACTAATTACACAAAAAAGTAGATTTATTGGGAAATTATATTTAAGTTTCACAGGAGAGATTTTAACAATAACTCTTGTAGCACAGGGCTAAAGAGTTTTGGTAATGTTGAACTGATTGTACTGAAGTGGTTCACTATTAAGCAGGCTATGTCTGAAGTGCTCCGATCAATATTAATCAATGATTCAGACAATTTGGCAAGCGCTCAGTCACAAAACAAAATGAAAAAAGTGATAAAGCAGAAATATTATCATACTCTTCCCATTGTGTTGCATCATGAATTGATGGAAGAAGCCATGTTTGCCATAAGCATGTTTGTTTGTGGCTGTTTTTCCAACCATCTGCAGCAAGGCCAGCTCACTGCTGGGCCATGCGAGAACCAAGTCTTGTGTAACGCTCCCTCAAAAGAACATTTGTTCACCATCTGCGACTGCTGCTCCCACTCCACACAGAGTTCAGGCAAAGATGCAGCACTGCTCACTTTCTCACAACTTTGCCTCTTTTGCCTCTGGATTTGTTAACTTTGCCCTTCCCCCCATCCTGGGAAAACAAATCAACCCCATCCATGATACTGAAATCACCATCCCTCTCTGGGATCATGAAAAAATAATCACTGCATAAATTAAACCCCCATTTTATCACCAAGACCCCTGGCCAGAAGGGAGTGTTTTGATGACAGCTATGTGTTTCCTGTTGTGTCCCGTTCAGGTTGCAGCTGGTTGTTAAAGGCATTAGCCCAGCCTGGAAATGTTGTGAAAGTGCCAGGTAGACTCACATGTCCATACAGAGTCACATACGCACAGACCAGTTATAGGACAGAAAATGGATCTATTAGAGGCCACTTCAAAGTTGTAATTAAATGATCAGTCATGTAGAATATTGATTCCATGTGCTAACCAACACTTTCTCACAACTTGCAACATTATGCAAAAAACGGATACACTAGCGCTCTGCCCAGTGATGCACAGATCCATCCAACCATTTTCCATATGGGCTTTTTCCTACTGAGGGTCACGGTGATGCTGGAGCCTATCCCGGCATGCACTATCAGGAATGCATGGAAACACCCACTTCGTCACAGAGCTAACACATATGCAGCATTTCATGTGTTGCTTCATTTCCCCATAGCCCTTGTTAATATGTAACAACATAAATGACGTGGAGCCACTTGGAGAACAGAGGGCAAGTGGATGGGGGCGAAGCGGGGGATTCAAATGAAATGCACTTGCCCTTGTACGCAGTCAGCCTATGCTTAGCACTGTGGGGCCTTTTTCCAGGGAACCTGCTGAGTCATTTTAGTGAGGTGACAGCATTTTATGTGGGTGACTGTGATAAATTAGCATTTACCAAATAGGCCTGCATCAATTTTTGCTCATGAAGTTCCTATTTTTGATTTTTACTATCATTTTACTATCATTTTCGAAGTTCTACAAGAGCAGAGTGAGATCATTAGAGTGATAACTTCCACAGTATGCTAGATAACCTCTAGAGAGGCCTTTGTTGCTAACTCACTTCCTCAGCCCCCGAAGAGTTAATCTCACTAAGTTTTTTTTTGTTTGTTTGTTTTTTCAGACAAACAGGCTCACACTTGGGCAAGTGCTGGGGGAAGTCGACGAAGGCATGTTAAACAACTAGTGAAATCTAGCAGTAGATATGCTGACACACTAACACCTGTGAGTCTTCAGCTCACCTGACCTGCATGTCTTTAGACTGTGGATGGAAAGCCACAAAGAAACAGGAAATACATATAAATGCCACACTTTTTTTTTTTTTTTTTTTTTACATTTCATTTCAGTATTATATGCCATTTGGATCAATTGCACCATCTCAACAATTTTCACAATATCTGAAAAAAAGACTAGTGTTCAGTAGCAGCTGAAAATGTAGTAAATTTTTTTTCAGCCAAAGCCAGTGAGATGTCATTGGACAAAATGGTGATTTAAGATTGTAAATACTTTGTAAGTCAGGCTAAAGGACTGACCAATATGACACCGCAGTGAACAATAACATACAGAGATACAGGCATGCCTTTGCTCTGTTAGCTGTCTCTCTTTCAGCACAATCACATTCACACAAGTCCAGTCCAGTGGTGTGGGATCTTTCAACTCACTTTTTCTCCCCTCTTTTGTTTGGTTAAGCAGGGGCCAGAGGTCTGGCTTGGAGAGTTAGGAGGGGTTAAGGGAACTGTGACTGGTTTGAACTGCCTAGCGACAGTTTGGTGTACACCAATGAGAGGCCATGCTAGATTGGGCATGTCTGATTGTGGGTGTGGAAAAAAAACAGTAAGTACAGTATGTCAGACAGATCGTTTAAAACGCAGTGTGATTCTGGTTCTGTATATATACTAAGTTAGACATTATGAGCATCTATCAGCTCCAAGCCAGTCAAATATCAAGGAAGGAATTTGAGCTATGAGGTTCTGTCCTTTGGAGCAGACTAAACATTGAATTTTCCTGTTACAAAAGCTCAGTCCAATGACAATCAAGCATGCTGATAACTTATCAAAACAAATAATCAAAGATCAAATGTACTGGATCATAATGATTTTTTTTTATTGTGCTTGATTTATTTTTTTAAAAAAAGAATGCAAACTTTCAAACTTTAGTATTCCTAATTGTAGTGGTCTTGTGATTGTTTGTGTGACTTCTGCATCTCCTCATTCAACACACACACACGAACACACACACAACCAGTGCCACCATTACCACATCCAATCCCCATGACACACCCTCACTGTTTCCATACAGAACACTACCGCTGATGTTGAGACCTCTTGAGTTTCCTCAGTCAAATGAGTCTATCCCCCCTCATTTCCCATAATTCCTCTTCATTAGTGAGCCTCTGTTTGATGACCCCAATTACCAATGGCTGCAGCTAAGTCACCTCATGTCAGCCTGAGTTTGCAAAAGCAGGAATTATGGACAATAAAGGAGATAATAAAGGAAAAGCTATCATATCAGTCCTGAAGCTGGGACTCTCCACTGCAACCATACTCTCTCACTATCCGTATGCCCAGATGATGGTCATGCTCTTCCAACAAGTTTTAGACGCACTTTCCAGCTCTGAATTAGGAGCAGCCTTAGGATATAGGGTAAGATAGGTATACAGTTGATGCTGGGAGGCAAGATTGTAATAGCGACACTTTGCTATGTTTTTAATTCAAAAATCAAAGTACTCAAATGTACAGTCTATTGACAAATTGACTATTGACTGACATGCATGTACTGTGCTCTAGTGCAAGGTTACCGTCAGAGGCCAAGAAGCCTGAAATCTGGCCCAGGGAGGAAGCATGGAGAGGAAAGGAAACGCAAGCTGCTTTAATGAGGGGTCAAAGGTCATTCTGGGTCAAGTACTTTGCCTGGGGACTACGTGTTAAACACACTCCCTTGGGAAATAGAGGGACACCACTATCTCTGACAAGATCAACAACACTGGCCTAATTAGAACAAACACAGACACCAGGGATCATCCAGATCTCCAAGGAACAAAAAGGAACAAAGATAGTCTCCTTGTTTATGGTTATTGTTTTGAAATAAACTCATTTCTTTGAATTATACTTTTCTCTCCAGTTAGTGCACTAGCCTCCACCACCAACAAGGATTTACAGTCTGGAGTGTAATTTTGAGAGGCTCCTTGAGGAAACAGCCTCCTCAGGGGGAAAGACAATTAGTCCTTCAACAAACAGCACGGATCAGTCGCTTTAATTAAACACCCTCCCCCATCATTGCCTCATCCTTCTACCCTCCCATCCCCTCCCGTCTCTTTCATCTCTACTCTTTCTCTCCTGTTTTATGAGAGGGAGCTGGGGTTTTAATCCTGGGCCAGATGACACCCTAATAATTTGTTGTGTGGCTTGGTGAGTTCCTAACCAGTGGATTAGATGGATATTGGTCAGCGGGGTAGTTTGCGGAGTTATCGCTAACAGGATTTACCATCTACAGAGTATATCAAAGACAGAGTCATGCGCTAAGCACTCAGCACTTCACCAAATTAAAAAGTGACCCACAGGTGGGCTCTCTGCACCGTTTGTGCCGACGGGCCGTGACGCTAATTGCTTTCTAACTCTGTTACAAGTGCCATCAAATTACACTTGTCAATTAGAGTGAAGAGGGGTGTATGGAAGGTCTGAGTGCTTATCCCACTGATCGCTGCTGTTTGCTTTACTTCTGTCATTATTGCACACTGGGCCATGAGTGAGGCACAGACAGAGAGAAAACAGATCTCTCTCTCTTTCTCTCTGTCTCCTTCTCTGCCTCTCTCAGGATTAAAATTTCCATTTTTCAGTCATTCAAGCTAAATACAGAAATATCCCTTTAAAGTGACATTTCATGTTATTCACAAGTCTTGTCATCTTCTTATAACAAGTAGGGCAATTAAGAACCAAAATCTTATTAATAGGAACAGCCCTGCTTAGTAAACGTATAGCCTTTTCAAATAAATGCTGACAAGATGCTGGTTCATATTATCTGTGCTATATTCTTGAAGACCAGAGAGAGGTTATTATTCCAACCCAAAAAAAAAAAAAAAAATCACAGGAAACTTCTGAAACCAAATGTGTCAGTGTGTGCACGTATCTGTGTCTATAAGTATGTGCTCAATGTAAAGTGCTGCGACAGTGAGAGGAAAGCAGGATGTCATACTGCATATTCATATATGACACATCCTGTGGTGCTGGGGAACCCCACTGTTCGTTCTCACCTCGAGAACATGTTTTAAGACAACGAATCGTGCAGTACTTCCTGGGCTGCTGTTACACTGTAAAACAGTACAGCTGCGGGGTCAATAAAGTATCACATTATTGTTATCACCCTGGTAAGTTAACTGCCAATAGGCTTTAACCACCGAACCTTATCCAGAGAGCAAAGTGCACATTCTGTAGCTGCTACTGTTGTATTTGCCTTGTGCAGTATCCCATTAGTGCTCTTTGGTCATTTGTTTGTCTGCTACTCAAGGGATCATCTAGGCATCCATCTCATTTGTGTGATTGGTGATTGTATTTCCTATCCCCGAAATTGATTCCCCTAATTTGCCCAATTTGTCAAATATATGATTATTCATTCTATTTGGCATCAACACCATGCCAAGCTATGTAGCTATGTGCATAACCTTTGAAGAATCAATTTTACAACATGTAGGAAATGCTGAGATAAAAAGTGATTCATTTCCCAAAAAGAGATAAAATACTTCATCATCATAAGAGCCTGACACTCTTGTTTGTTATCAGCTGGCAGTTTTGATAAGATGATAATCTCATGCAGAAACAGTTTGGTTGTGAGTGATTTGAGTGAAGACAGTTTTTTTTTTTTTACATTGCACAGGACACCCATAACCTCAGTTCAGTGAGCTGGGGAGATGGATGGGGGTGTGACATCTGTACAGGGTGTTTTACTGGCAGCGCAAGGCATACCTTTCCTGGAAGAGTAACAAAATAATGGGGGAAGAGAACAAAGAGAGAACTGACTCCCTCAGACAACCAGATTAAACAACACACCTGTAGCAGGAGATGAGCGAGTCGAGTGGCGTGGTCAGGGTAGTAAATCCACCTGTACTCTACCCAGATTGCCTGTGGGCACAAACTGAGAGAAAAACTACACGTGTGAGAGAGAGAGATTCCATAGGATCACAAGGGACCAACAATGAACAAGTTCAATTAAGTCTTTCATGATAGTCTCAAACTACTGTATTGCGCCCAGCTACCCCCTCCCTGTTTTCTCAGTTTCGCTCCAGTAGGGCTTATGTACAACAGCTGTTTTTCTCTGCTGCTTTTAAGTGTTGCAAGTTTCATTTACTTGACCGCTTCAGGGCACTGCACCTCTAGTATGGCATACCGCACGTCTGGCATAGCAGGCCTTAAATAAACAAAAGGCTCCTGTTTTACACTGTGCAACACATCATTCGTATTATGGCCCTGAAAGTGAGAGTGGAGAGAAAAATCAATCTTTCCTCCGGATGAAGAGCAGTAATTATTTTACTGAAGCTAACCATTCAATTTAAATCCCATATAAGTGGAGTCACTTCGGAAACCAGCCAACAGACAGATGTACGCATATACACATGCACAAGGGTTAAATTAGGATTTGCAATGTGGGCTAGTCTTCATTCATTGCAGTTTGCAGGTGTGTACATGCACATGTGTGGTGGCAGTAGTGATGGGGCTGAAAATTGTGTTTTATGTATAATATCTATAGTATATATCAATCCTTGCTTGCTTGAAAGTAAGTGTTAAAGTTATAAGAGCCTTTAGACCCAGTAGTCAAAAACATGGAATAGGCAAATAATCCTTCAGTAACCCTGTCCAAAGATCAAAACCATGTAGAGTCAACCACCAAATTACTGGCTTATTCCATGTTTTTTCTCAGTTGTATCTACGGGGTCCTCACTTCAACTGACCCTAAACCCTAATATGAATTTACCACCAACCAAAAAGAGTTTTACACAATCTCAAGTAGAAAGTTTGTAATCAGAACAATGATACAAAACCACCAAAACCTCCCAATTTACAGAACAGGGACAGAGCCCCCATTGATGCAGGTCTACAGAATAATGAGCAGTTTGCTTCCTGCTTGTAGAGCCAGTCAACAGTCAGGTCCAGGTAACACTGACTAACATTACCTTATATCCACAGTCAAGAATCTCTACTGTGTCCACTGGTTTTTCTTGAACAGCAAATTACACTGGAAAGATGATGTGGGTCAGCAATCTGGTATCGCTACACAAAAAAAACAACAAAAAAAAAACAACAAGAAGGTCTGTGATATTATTGCTATAATAGGCAGCAACCTGAGGTGCCGCTAATTAATTGCATACTTGTTTAGGCAACACAAAACACAACTCACTGGGTCTTTAAAAATAAGTTATTTTTTAAATTATTTGTATTTGTAT